>CM051021.1:3565838-3645838 GCA_027704905.1 Muraenolepis orangiensis | reverse complement strand
GTCCCGCCTCTAAATTCAATTGATTGGACAATGAAACACTTGTGTATAATGTCGGGCACCTTTCTGCTCGGATGTATAAAACACCAACTCGGTGAAACTTGCTCGATGCAAAAAAGGCGCGAAGCGCCCAATGCGCATAAACAGAGCTCATAAACAGAGCTCATAAACAGAGCTCATAAACAGAGCTCATAAACAGAGCTCATAATCAGAGCTCATAAACAGAGCTCATAATCAGAGCTCATAAACAGAGCTCATAAACAGAGCTCATAATCAGAGCTCATAAACAGAGCTCATAAACAGAGCTCATAATCGGAGCTCATAAACAGAGCGCATTAAAATGAGCGCATTCGATGCGCAAACCAAAAGGCGCCTTCCGCTACAAAAACGCTTTAGTGTGATCGGGGCCTTAAAGAGTATTTATCAAGATAAGATGATCAAGGATCAAGGATCAAGTTAAGATGTCAGCTATTTGTGAGTCAGAGAGTAATAATATCTGTCTCTAGTTAACCAAGCCGGCCTCTGTTTGAGACATTAGTATTTTAGACGCTTCCCGGGTCATTTCGGACCAATCAGGGCATCTCTTCACTGATTGGTTCGGGGAATCCATCTTGCCTGTCAATCACAGGTGCAGGAAATGCAACACTTCTCAATAGTGGAGAAATGTAGGGAATCCTAGGGAGGGAGGGAGAAGGTTTGGTTTTTTACTTTCAAAATCTTGCTGTCTCCTCTTCTTTTCTGCTCTCTTCATACCATTGGATCTTACCTACAGCATCTTTAAATGGGCTCACTGCATCTTATCGGTTTCTCACGTTTAGTTTAAGTTTAAATTCGCCCTGGAATTCATGTTGGTGGTCAACTGTGGACAATGTTTTCTAAACCAGTGGTCTCTTTTGGGCCCTGTAACTAAACTGAGGATTGAGCCTGTGCTGATTGGGCTATTTGTGCTAGCTGTACGGTGCCATTTCAAACCAATATGGCACCTTTATTCTAATGATCTCTTCCTGGGTAAATCTGTTATTGTTTTGACTTCACATTGTTTACTTCCTTATCAAGTTTAGTTTGACATGTTGAGAGACAGAGTGTTGTGTCTGAACTCTAGGGCTTCATGGAGCACTTGCTGATGAGGAAACAGCTCTCAGACGACATGAAGGTGAGTGACCCTCACAGTGGGAAAGAGGAGGAGGAGAGACTGGAAAGGAGGAGCTTGTTGGAGGACCAGTTGACGTGTGGACGAGTTGACATGTGGACGAGTTGACGTGTGGACGAGTTGACGTGTGGACGGGTTGACGTGTGGACGGGTTGACGTGTGGACGGGTTGACGTGTGGACGGGTTGACGTGTGGACGGGTTGACGTGTGGACGGGTTGACGTGTCGACGGGTTGACGTGTCGACGGGTTGACGGGTTGACGTGTTGACGAGTTGATGTGTTTCCAGTGTTGACTTATATATACTTGACAGTGTTAATTGTGTGAATAGTGTTAATAGTGTTGACAGATTTGAAGTGATAATAGTGTTAATAGTGTTGATTTGTTAATAAATAGTGTTAATAGTGTTAATAGTGTTGATAGTGTTAATAGTGTTGATAGTGTTGATTTGTTTATAGTGTCAATATTGTTAATAGTCTTAAAGTGTTAATAAATAGTGTTAATAGGGTTGAGAGTGTTGACAGTGTTAATAGGGTTGAAGTGTTGAAGTGTAAATAGTGTTAATAGTGTTAAAAGTGATAATAGTGTTGACGTGTTAATAGTGTTAATAGTGTTAATAGTGTTGATTGTGTTGACAGTGTTGACAGTGTTAATAGTGATAATAGTGTTGATGTGTTAATAGTGTTAATAGTGTTAATAGTGTTAATAGTGTTAATTGTGTTGCCAGTGTTGCCAGTGTTGACATGAAGGTTTAAGACACCAACATGCACCAACCCTTATGGCTCAGAAAGCATCCCATAGTATGTTTGATGTTGATCCATGATGAGTAAATAGTCATTTCATTCTGTAGTTTCTTCCAGAGACAACAGATGCCGGCCATGCGTGCGACCACAGGACTGCAGGGAGTGAGTGGTTTGGCTTACAGTTTAGTTACTTTACAACATGAAGCTGTCTTCTGTTTGTAGTGAGTCATAGACCTGGATGTGTTTGCACTTCAACTGTTATGTTGTGTCTGTCTCTCTGTCTTCCCAGAAGACTTAGCCACTTTGTACAACAAAACAGTTGTAGCCCCCATGTTGCTCTCAGACTCTCCTGAAGAATCTTCCAGAACAGAAAGGTACAGACCGGTATAATCTAGGTTCTAGATGATATATGATATGTGTACACATGCAGCTGACGTAGGACAGATATGTTATGTTTACGTTGATCCATTCTGTTGGTACAATCCCTGTGGAGTGTGTGGTTGACAGTGGTCCCACAGGTTATAGCAGACACCACCACACACACTCAGGTGGAGCGCCAGCAGGGACCATCTGCTCTGCTTGTCAGACTATTCTCAAAACCTACAATAAACCGCCTGACTCGTCTACCGGTTTCCTTGTCATGGTCGGTGAGATCACTGTTCAGGCTCCAAATGTAGCAGTCCATGTTGCTATCTGCCACTGAAATGGCTTCTTGGTGCTTCTCCCAACGACACAGGCACTGGTAGATGATGTTTTGCAGTTGTTGAATGAACAGAGCAGCTGGTACATGCTAGTGCTGGTCCTGAGTGTGTGTAGTGACTGCATTAACCTGTGGGCCTTGGATTACCAAGGACCCACAGGTGGGCAGCCTCACCTGCCCCAGACTCTAATCAGTCAGACTGGGGCCAGGTGAGGCTGCTTTAACCAGCCTCTAATCAGTCAGACTGGGGCCAGGTGAGGCTGCTTCAACCAGACTCTAATCGGTCAGACTGGGGCCAGGTGAGGCTGCTTCAACCAGACTCTAATCAGTCTGACTGGGGCCAGGTGAGGCTGCTTCAACCAGACTCTATCAGTCAGACTGGGGCCAGGTGAGGCTGATTTCAACCAGCCTCTAATCAGTCAGACTGGGGCCAGGTGAGGCTGCTTCAACCAGACTAATCAGTCTGACTGGGGCCAGGTGAGGCTGATTTAACCAGCCTCTTATCAGTCAGACTGGGGCCAGGTGAGGCTGCTTCAACCAGCCTCTAATCAGTCTGACTGGAGCCAGGTGAGGCTGCTTCAACCAGACTCTAATCAGTCTGACTGGGGCCAGGTGAGGCTGCTTCAACCAGACTCTAATCAGTCTGACTGGGGCCAGGTGAGGCTGCTTCAACCAGACTCAAATCAGTCTGACTGGGGCCAGGTGAGGCTGCTTCAACCAGCCTCTAATCAGTCTGACTGGGGCCAGGTGAGGCTGCTTCAACCAGACTCTAATCAGTCTGACTGGGGCCAGGTGAGGCTGCTTCAACCAGACTCAAATCAGTCTGACTGGGGCCAGGTGAGGCTGCTTCAACCAGCCTCTAATCAGTCTGACTGGGGCCAGGTGAGGCTGCTTCAACCAGACTCTAATCAGTCTGACTGGGGCCAGGTGAGGCTGCTTCAACCAGCCTCTAATCAGTCTGACTGGAGCCAGGTGAGGCTGCTTCAACCAGACTCTAATCAGTTTGACTGGGGCCAGGTGAGGCTGCTTCAACCAGACTCTAATCAGTCTGACTGGGGCCAGGTGAGGCTGCTTCAACCAGCCTCTAATCAGTCTGACTGGGGCCAGGCGAGGCTGCTTCAACCAGCCTCTAATCAGTCTGACTGGGGCCAGGTGAGGCTGCTTCAACCAGCCTCTAATCAGTCTGACTGGGGCCAGGTGAGGCTGCTTCAACCAGCCTCTAATCAGTCTGACTGGGGCCAGGTGAGGCTGCTTCAACCAGCCTCTAATCAGTCTGACTGGGGCCAGGTGAGGCTGCTTCAACCAGCCTCTAATCAGTCTGACTGGGGCCAGGTGAGGCTGCTTCAACCAGCCTCTAATCAGTCTGACTGGGGCCAGGTGAGGCTGCTTCAACCAGCCTCTAATCAGTCTGACTGGGGCCAGGTGAGGCTGCTTCAACCAGCCTCTAATCAGTCTGACTGGGGCCAGGTGAGGCTGCTTCAACCAGCCACCAACCACATACTCCACCATCATTTTTACATGACTGTACTTTTCCTGGTTCTCTTCCTGTTCTGTATAAGACGAACTGAGACCATGTGGGCACAAAGAAGTGAAACATACAGGTAAGCAATACAGCCTATTACATCTATCCTCATTATAATACTAGATGATATAGCCTATTACAGCTATCCTCATTATAATACTAGATGATATAGCCTATTACATCTATCCTCATTATAATACTAGATGATATAGCCTATTACATCTATCCTCATTATAATACTAGATGATATAGCCTATTACATCTATCCTCATTATAATACTAGATGATATAGCCTATTACATCTATCCTCATTATAATACTAGATGATATAGCCTATTACAGCTATCCTCATTATAATAGATGATATAGCTTATTACATCTATCCTCATTATAATACTAGATGATATAGCCTATTACATCTATCCTCATTATAATACTAGATGATATAGCCTATTACATCTATCCTCATTATAATACTAGATGATATAGCCTATTCTATCTATCCTCATTATAATACTAGATGATATAGCCTATTACAGCTATCCTCATAATACTAGATGATATAGCCTATTACAGCTATCCTCATTATAATACTAGATGATATAGCCTATTACATCTATCCTCATTATAATACTAGATGATATAGCCTATTACAGCTATCCTCATTATAATACTAGATGATATAGCCTATTACATATATCCTCATTATAATACTAGATGATATAGCCTTTTACATCTATCCTCATTATAATACTAGATGATATAGCCTATTACATCTATCCTCATTATAATACTAGATGATATAGCCTATTACATCTATCCTCATTATAATACTAGATGATATAGCCTATTACAGCTATCCTCATTATAATACTAGATGATATAGCTTATTACATCTATCCTCATTATAATACTAGATGATATAGCCTATTACATCTATCCTCATTATAATACTAGATGATATAGCCTATTACATCTATCCTCATTATAATACTAGATGATATAGCCTATTCTATCTATCCTCATTATAATACTAGATGATATAGCCTATTACAGCTATCCTCATTATAATACTAGATGATATAGCCTATTACAGCTATCCTCATTATAATACTAGATGATATAGCCTATTACATCTATCCTCATTATAATACTAGATGATATAGCCTATTACATCTATCCTCATTATAATACTAGATGATATAGCCTATTCTATCTATCCTCATTATAATACTAGATGATATAGCCTATTACATCTATCCTCATTATAATACTAGATGATATAGCCTATTACAGCTATCCTCATTATAATACTAGATGATATAGCCTATTACATCTATCCTCATTATAATACTAGATGATATAGCCTATTACAGCTATCCTCATTATAATACTAGATGATATAGCCTATTACATCTATCCTCATTATAATACTAGATGATATAGCCTATTACAGCTATCCTCATTATAATACTAGATGATATAGCCTATTACAGATATAGCGTATTTCTATCCTCATTATAATACTAGATAGTATAACGTATTCTATCTATCCTCATTATAACATGTAGATGATATAACATATTCTATCCTATTCCTATTAAGAACATTTAGCCAATGATATTCCAGTCTTGTAAAGGTGTGTGTGTGTGTGTGTGTGTGTGTGTGTGTGTGTGTGTGTGTGTGTGTGTGTGTGTGTGTGTGTGTGTGTGTGTGTGTGTGTGTGTGTGTGTTTATGTGTGTTTCCTTCAGACAAGAGCTGGCCGAGGACAGAGCTCACAGATGGGCTCTGAGAAGCAGAGATATTGTTCCTTATTTTCACCCTGAAAACACACAGCTTCACCGGGTGTGTTTCAGTGGTTTCTAACAATACAACCTTTTAACAAAAGTATTTTCTATGGCCCACTGTCTGCCCCTACTGTCTGGTCTACTGAGGTACAGGGACATGCTGATGAGGCTTGTTCTGCCTTTCCAGGAGCTTCTGTGGTGCCAGGAGCCCGACATGAAGCGTCTCTCCTTGGCGCTCCCTCGTCTCCCCATGCCGTCCCTCCCCTGATGGAAGCTCCGCTGGGGAACAGGATGCCAACTGGTTGTTTTGGCGTACCCCACATGTGAAACAACTAGCAAGAAGAAAGGAAATACAGTGTTTCAAGTTGTCATGTTTGTCTTTTCAAGTTTACTTTATTAATAAATTGCATTAATAAACAACCCATGTTTGAGATTATTAAACACTGTTTAATTACAGTGACAAGCATGTAGTTCCTCTAACGGCCTCTAGGTGGGTCAGGGTAGAGACTAGCATGTAGTTCCTCTAACGGCCTATAGGTGGGTCAGGGTAGAGACTAGCATGTAGTTCCTCTAACGGCCTATAGGTGGTTAACGATAGAGACTAGCATGTCAATCCTCTAACGGCCTCTAGGTGGTTCAGGGTAGAGACTAGGATGTAGTTCCTCTAGCTTCCTCTACGTGGTTCAGGGTAGAGACTAGCCTGTAGTTCCTCTAACGGCCTCTAGGTGGTTCAGGGTAGAGACTAGCATGTAGTTCCTCTAACGGCCTCTAGGTGGTTAACGATAGAGACTTGCATGTACATTTACATTTAGGGCATTTGGCAGACGCTTTTATCCAAAGCGACTTACAAGGTGTACATTAGTTGAAGCAGACAATAGCATAACACTGGGGTACGCAAACATGTAGTTCCTCTAACGGCCTCTAGGTGGTTAATGGTAGAGACTAGCATGTAGTTCCTCTAACGGCCTCTAGGTGGTTAATGGTAGAGACTAGCTTTTAATTCCTCTAACGGCCTCTAGGTGGTTAATGATAGAGACTAGCATGTAGTTCCTCTAACGGCCTCTAGGTAGTTAACGATAGAGACTAGCATGTAGTTCCTCTAACGGCCTCTAGGTGGTTAACGATAGAGACTTGCATGTAGTTCCTCTAACGGCCTCTAGGTGGTTAATGGTAGAGACTAGCATTTAATTCCTCTAACGGCCTCTAGGTGGTTAATGATAGAGACTAGCATGTAGTTCCTCTAACGGCCTCTAGGTGGTTAATGGCAGAGACTAGCATTTAGTTCCTCTAACAGCCTCTAGGTGGTTAATGGCAGAGACTAGCATTTAATTCCTCTAACGGCCTCTAGGTGGTTAATGGCAGAGACTAGCATGTAGTTCCTCTAACGGCCTCTAGGTGGTTAATGGCAGAGACTAGCATGTAGTTCCTCTAACGGCCTCTAGGTGGTTAATGGTAGAGACCAGCATGTAGTTCCTCTAACGGCCTCTAGGTGGTTAATGGCAGAGACTAGCATTTAATTCCTCTAACAGCCTCTAGGTCAGGGGTGGCCAACCCGCGGCTCTCGAGCCGTATGCGGCTCTTTGCCCAGTTTCATGCGGCTCTTCAGTTCATATCGAATTATATTTGTGTGTGTGTGTGTGTGTGTGTGTACGTACCTGTGTGTACGTGTGTGTGCAGTGGCGTAGCGCAAAATCCCGTGGCCCCCCGTGAGCAAAATCCGCGGGGAAATATCGCGATGTGCGACGATCGTTGACGGGGGTGGGGTGCTACTACCCGATCAGAAATTAAGATATATAGATGTTAATTTTTTTTCTTACATCCAACGCCAGGGGGGGGGGCCCACTGCAAGGCACCCACTGCGGGGGAGAGTTTGTGTGAGAGTGCACACAATGTTCATTGTTGATAATAACTGGCCTCTGAATACTAGTAGGAGAGGTTTAATTCAATTTCTGTCAATATTATGGTGTATTATGGTGTATGGTGTAATAAATCTGTCAGAGCAGAGCTATGTGTGTCTGTCTGTGTGACGGTGTGTGTGTCTTTGGGAGGGAGGATCCTGAGTGTGTGTGTGTAAAGTTTTAGATTTTAATTTAGTCTGTGTGAGAGAGAGAGAGGGGAGAAAGAGAGTGAGGGAGCACAGAGAAAGGCTGAGAACAAAAGAGAGAAGGAGAGGTGGGGGGGGGTGCGCATCTGTGACTGTGTGTATGATGTGGCTCTTTGCAGTAACATAGTAACATTTTTGGCTCTTAACCTCTGACTGGTTGGCCACCCCTGCTCTAGGTGGTTAATGGTAGAGACCAGCATTTAGTTCCTCTAATGGCCTCTAGGTGGTTAATGGCAGAGACTAGCATGTAGTTCCTCTAATGGCCTCTAGGTGGTTAATGGTAGAGACTAGCATGTAGTTCCTCTAACGGCCTTTAGGTGGTTAATGGTAGAGACCAGCATTTAGTTCCTCTAATGGCCTCTAGGTGGTTAATGGTAGAGACTAGCATGTAGTTCCTCTAATGGCCTCTAGGTGGTTAATGGTAGAGACTAGCATGTAGTTCCTCTAATGGCCTCTAGGTGGTTAATGGTAGAGACTAGCATGTAGTTCCTCTAATGGCCTCTAGGTGGTTAATGGTAGAGACTAGCATGTAGTTCCTCTAATGGCCTCTAGGTGGTTAATGGTAGAGACGGTCTACAGAAGGTCCAGTTGTGATAGACACGGTTTGCCACTGGTATATATATATAGATATAGATATACACATATCTATATAGATATATATTTATATCTATATATATCTATATATAGATATATATAGATATATACACAGGTAAGTATTCAACAGGTAGTGAGCAAGGGTTTGCAATTATATCAACAGGATAAATATATATATAAATGTATATACAGCAGGGATATACAGTTGTATCAACATTTGAAGATTAAATATATATACAGAAGGTTCAGTAAAAATGTACATTGATGGTGATAGGATATAGTGAGCAGAGTTCAGAGTTCGTACGGTGGGCAGCAGAGCCGGGGGGCAAGGTGGGAGGGCATCACAGTGTGCCCTACCACACTGTGATGCAGTTGGTGAGGATGCTTTCGATGGCACACCGGTAACAGTTCACCAGAATCGGAGGGGACAGGTGGGTTTTCCTCAGTCTCCTCAGGAAGAAGAGACGCTGGTGAGCCTTCTTGACCAGTGAGGCAGTGTTAAGGGTCCAAGAGAGGTCCTTGGAGATGTGGACCCCCAGGAATTTGAAGCTGGAGACCCGCTTGACCTCCATAAACCCCCATAAGCTGTACAATATATTATAAACAACACTATATACTATACTCTGTCCTATACTATAAACAACACTATATACTATACTCTGTCCTATACTATAAACAACACTATATACTATACTCTATCCTATACTATAAACAACACTATAACAATACTGTACACAACAAAAATAACAATAAAGTGACAGATGGATGATGAATTGTGTAAGAAGCATTTTTAAAGTGCCAGTAGGGCAGCAGCATCATGAATACAGTGCAGCACAGTGAAGAACAGCCACCAGCCATTGACATGGCTACTTGCGGGCTCCACCCGAAGACAAGGACACAGGTTGATGAGGAATCCGGTTCATCGCAATTGTGGTGGAGGCTGTTTTAACCTGTTGGTCTTGATTAACAATGACCCACAGGTGTGCAGCCTCACCAGCCAATCAGTCCAATTCAGGCCAGGTGAGGCTGCTTAAACCAGCCACCAACACACACACACTCCACAAACGTGTGTGTGTGTGTGTGTGTGTGTGTGTGTGTGTGTGTGTGTGTGTGTGTGTGTGTGTGTGTGTGTGTGTGTGTGTGTGTGTGTGTGTGTGTGTGTGTGTGTGTGTGTGTGTGTGTGTGTGTGTGTTGCATCTCTCCCCCCCCCCTCCAGAACCGGTGATGGAGGCCATGTTTGAGAACATTACTCTCTCTCTCTCTCTCTCTCTCTCTCTCTCTCTCTCTCTCTCTCTCTCTCTCTCTCTCTCTCTCTCTCTCTCTCTCTCTCTCTCTCTCTCTCTCTCTCTCTCTCTCTCTCTCTCTCTCTCTCTCTCTCTCTCTCTCTCTCTCTCTCACACTCACACACCCATTTATTGTGTGTGTGTGTTTGTTGGAATTTCTGATCTTCTGTCTGTCTATCTACCAAACAGGTGAGGGTTCAGTTAGGGCTGGTAGACAGACAGGTGAGGGTTCAGTTAGGGCTGGTAGACAGACAGGTGAGGGTTCAGTAAGGGCTGGTAGACAGACAGGTGAGGGTTCAGTTAGGGCTGGTAGACAGACAGGTGAGGGTTCAGTAAGGGCTGGTAGACAGACAGGTGAGGGTTCAGTTAGGGCTGGTAGACAGACAGGTGAGGGTTCAGTAAGGGCTGGTAGACAGACAGGTGAGGGTTCAGTTAGGGCTGGTAGACAGACAGGTGAGGGTTCAGTTAGGGCTGGTAGACAGACAGGTGAGGGTTCAGTAAGGGCTGGTAGACAGACAGGTGAGGGTTTAGGCTGTCAGCATAAGACATCTGATATCAGGACGATAGAGGGGGAAGATCATGAGAAATATGAACTATTACTACACACACACACACACACACACACACACACACACACGCACCTACTTGCTCAGCTGAAAATCGGTGTTATTGGCGTAGATGTTTATATACAATATAAAACTGAACATTATATATAACTGAACATTATATATTACTAAACATAATACATAACTAAACTAAATTACATTGTAAGAACAATGAGTAAAGAGTAATATGACACTTGTTTGCGCTGGAGTTAGTTTAACTTTCTAGTCTAATGACGTCAGAGCCTTCTTGAGTTCCTATTGGTCCTTGTCCTTCCTTAGCGTCTTGTCGACAGGCTTCCTGGTCGTCAGATGCTGGAGTGTGGGTCTCGTCTGTTGATTCTCTCATTACATTACATTACATTACATTACATTACAGTCATTTAGCAGACGCTTGTATCCTAAGCGACTTCCATCTCTTTCTTCTAGATGCATCGATATGACGGCGCTAAGAGGGATACTGCTGTTGCTTTGTTGTCTCGGTGTGTCCTCAGGTAACACCGCTTACAACTCACTTTGGATTGATTTAAAACACACTTGAACCCATGTTGGTTTAGTGTCCGTCAATAGACGCCGTTTTAGTGGGTTAATTCATCCACAACACCATTCATTATTTACTTCCAATACTTAAACACATATCAGATTATTTATGGTGGGTTCGAACTGTCAAACCGAAACTAAACTGGCCGTTCGATGACGACGTTAATAAAAGTACAATCTACAGTTTGGAGTGAATACAATGTCTACTTTTAGTTAACTTTTAATCCGAGGTATTATGGACACTCGGAGATATCTTATTATTAACTTTTTAACCGTTCTTGTTGAATCCTTAAACACACACACACACACACACACACACACACACACACACACCACACCACACCTTTGATAATAGGCTACTAAATACAACACAAAGTCTAAAGTCTATTGTGTTCACGTTCTCAACAGAAGTCATTTAATTTCACTTTAATTTCCTGAATAAATTATAACATTCCAGAATGTTATTTAAATGTCCTTGAATTAAGAAATATATCGATATGCTTCGAATGATACTTTTTGTAATGTAGTTATTACATAAATAATAGTTAATTCTCTCCATGTCAGCATGAATGGTTAAAAGTGTTTGGATGACAATGAGATCAAACAAAAGCTTCCTGTTTTACCTGTCCGGCCAGGGGGCGGGGCCATAGGTCAGGGGGCGGGTCCATATGACAGGGGGCGGAGCCATATGACAGGGGGAGGTGCTGTGTGGAAGGGGGAGTGGCAATATGTATCTCTACAGTGATGTACAGTATTAACCTGTTTGTCTACAGTGATGTACAGTATTAACCTGTCTGTCTGTCTACAGTGATGTACAGTATTAACCTGTCTGTCTGGCTACAGTGATGTACAGTATTAACCTGTCTGTCTGTCTGTCTGTCTACAGAGATCCACTCTCTGAAGTATTTCTCCACAACGTCGTCTGGACTCTCAAACTTCCCAGAGTTTGTGGTTGTTGGGATGGTGGATGAAGTTCAGATCTCTCACTATGACAGCAACAGCCAGAGATTAGAACCCAGACAGGTGTGGATGGAGCAGGTCACCAGAGATGACCCAGACTACTGGGAGAGAGAAACTGGAAAGGCTTTTACTAACCAGCAGATCTGCAAAGTCGGCATTGAGACTGTTAAGAAGCGCTTTAACCAGACAGGAGGTGAGTTTATATAATGTCTTAACTCTCAACATGAAGATATCATTCTAACGTTATAATAAATAAATACACACATGTACATACACATGTATACAAATACACATATAATAATAAGTGCATAAGTACACATGTACAAAACACAAATACAAAACCTGAGTATTCATGTAGGTACTCAGTGTAGCAGTACTCGGTATAGAAGTACGCAATCTCTCTCTCTCTCTCTCTCTCTCTCTCTCTCTCTCTCTCTCTCTCTCTCTCGCTCATTCCCCCTCACCTGCCCCCACCTCTCTCTCTTTCTCTCTCTCTCTCTCCCCCTGCCCCCACCCCCCCTCTCTCTCTCTCTCTCTCTCTCTCTCTCTCTCTCTCTCTCTCTCTCTCTCTCTCTCTCTCTCTCTCTCTCTCTCTCTCTCTCTCTCTCTCTCCCTGCCCCCACCTCTCTCTCTCTCTCTCTCTCTCTCTCTCCCCCTGCCCCCACCCCCCCCCCCTCTCTCTCTCTTTCTCACTCTTTCTCTCCCTCTCTCTCTCTCTCTCTCTCTCGTGCGCATGCGTGAGCGTTTGTGTGAGCGAGTGCTGCTGAGAGTTTGGCGTGGTGAGTGAAAGTTTCTAATCTAATCTTTACTATCTTTGTTCTTTGTTTTTTCTTTTGACGGTCCGTTGTCTGACGGATCGTGTTGTCCGTTCATGTAGTTAGTTTGTTTTTTATTTTACTGTACGTCGATCTTGGTTTGAGTTTGGCCGGCGGGCGGAATGCCCGCAGGTGTGAGTCCGGAGGAGGGCGGGGGGGAGAAGCTGTCCCGGCGGCACGCCGTGAAGCTCTCCCCCGCCGCTCAGGTGTCGGTAGAGGAGTGCAGTTTGGCGGTGGGGGAGAAAGTTGGCTACAAGTCTGTAAAATTCGCGGCATGGATGAACAGAGCTGTGGTGGTCTTTCTTGATAGTATAGATAAAGTGAACAGTGTCGTGGAAAGCGGAGTCGCAATCCGCGATGTGTTCACACAGGTCATGCCACTGTTTAACTCGGTGAGGAGAGTTATGATCTCTAACGCTCCCCCGTTCCTCAGTAACGAGGCGCTGGGTAGAGAACTGGGCCGCTATGGGCTTCTAGTGTCTCCGATCCGGATGGTGTCTCTAGGGTGCAAGTCCCCACATTTAAAGCACGTCCTGTCGTTCAGGAGAAATACGTTCATGATTCTAAAGAATAACGAAGCCGATTTGGACCTAGTAATGAAATTCAAGGTTGAAAACTTTGATTATACGGTCTTTGCAACAACAGAGAATCAGAAATGTTTTAAATGCGGACTAGAGGGTCATTTCGCGCGGTTGTGTCCGCAGTTGAAAGAAGGCGCCGCGGTGCCCGTCGCGGAGCCCCCGGTGGCCGCCGCGGTGGCCGCCGCGGAGCCCCCGGTGGCTGCCGCGGACCCCCCCGGTGGCTTCCGCGGTGCCCCCGGTGGCCGCCGCGGAGCCCCCGGTGGCTGCCGCGGACCCCCCCGGTGGCTGCCGCGGTGCCCCCGGTGGCTGCCGCGGACCCCCCGGTGGCTGCCGCGGACCCCCCCGGTGGCTTCCGCGGTGCCCCCGGTGGCTGCCGCGGAGCCCCCGGTGGCTGCCGCGGACCCCCCCGGTGGCTTCCGCGGTGCCCCCGGTGGCTGCCGCGGAGCCCCCGGTGGCTGCCGCGGTGCCCGCCGAGGGCCCCCCGGTGGCCGCCGCGGGGCCCCTGGTGGATATCGCGGTGGCCCCGGCGGTCGTCGCGGTGCTCCCAGTGGGGGCATCGGGGCGACCCCTCTGGGCGACTGTCACGGTTTTCGGGGGGGTAGTAGGGGTGCCCCCGGCTGTTGCGGGCGCTGGGGCCCCGCCGGCGGGGGCTCTAGATGCGGTTGAATGGCCATTGGCGGTACCAGCGTTAGGGAGAAACGAGGTGGCACAGGAGATGGTGGAGGAACGGGAGGTGGGGATGGTGATCGGAGATGAATCCTCCAAACCGTCGGGTAAAAGGAAAAATCTAACTGAGGAGAAAAACAAGTCTAAAGCCAAGAAAGTAGTAAGCTCGTCATCCGATGAGTCTGAGGATGAAAGTATGAGTGATTATGAAACCAAAGATGACACTGAGTATTCTTTTGAGTGCATTAAAAGCTTTTTAGACAAATCTAAAGGACGCAAAGTTAAAATAGGAAAGCATTTTTCTAATTTAACCGCTTTCATCGGATCAGTAAAGCGTATAGGCCTAAAAAACAACCCCAGTGAAGCATCCGAAAATTGCTTCACAAGAAAAGAAACCTACAGGCTGAGGAAGCTGTTACAAAAGGCAAAGTTGGAGGTGGTCTCCAACGATAACGCCTTCTGAACAGTCTTGTTTTTTTTCGTTGTGTGGTTTTTCTTGGTGCTGGTCTGCCCTTTTAAAAACAACAAATGTGTGATTTTAGAATCGGCACTTTAAATTTAAATGGGGCGAGAAACGTTTTTAAAAGAGCCTGTCTTTTTCAGCTTTTTAGTGAGAAGAGACTTGACATTTTATTTGTGCAAGAAACGCACAGTACAGCAGATATGGAAAGTGAGTGGAAGAAGGAATGGAGCGGAGATGTGGTTCTAAGTCACAAGTCTTTTAACAGTGGTGGAGTGGGCATTTTATTCTCGAATCATTTTAAACCTTTCTCTTATGTTAAGGAGGTGGTAGTGGAAGGCCGGCTTTTAAAAATAAAAGCCCAATATGAGAAGGTGAAGATGGTTTTTATCAATATTTATGCCCCAACCAGAGGAACGGAAAGACTACTGTTTTTAGACACTCTTAGTGAAACTATAAGCCAGTGTGATAGCGATGAGTATTTGTTTTTAGGAGGTGATTTTAACTGCACGGAGGATTTCTCACTGGACAGGAATCACCTTGAGCCTCACCCTGCCTCTCTGAAGCCACTCACACGGCTCACGGCTTCATGCGAGCTGAGGGATGTGTGGAGAAGTTTCCATGGGATTCAGAGGCAGTACACCTGGGCTCATACTAGAGACAATAGTTTATCGTTAGCTAGGCTAGACAGGTTTTATTGTTTTAAGCATCATTTTAACGTCTTTAAATGCAGCTCTATTATTCCTGTTGGTTTTACTGATCACTGTTTGGTTCAATGTTCAGTGTTTATAAGCAATGTAAAATCCAAAAGTGCTTTTTGGCACTTTAATAACACACTTTTAATTGATAGGAATTTTAGAGACGCTTTCATGTTTTTCTGGGGTGAGTACCGAAAAAGGAAGAATGATTTTATCTCCTTGCAGCAGTGGTGGGATGTTGGAAAGTGTCAGATAAAAGACGTGTGTCAACAGTATACTCTCAATGTCAGCAGGGACAGGGCCAGGACAATGAGAGAACTAGAGATTGGAATCGTGGACATGCAGTCCTTGGCGGAGTCCACAGGAAATCGAGGCCATATTGAGGAACTCACAGCAAAAAAGACAGCTTTGAGCAGCCTGCTGGGCGTCAAAGCACAGGGGGCGCTGGTCAGGTCCCGTTTTACGAATGCAATGCACATGGACACACACTATCACACTATTTCTTTAGCCTTGAACGGAGGAATGGGCAGAGAAAAATCTTTCATTCCCTGTGCACAGAAAATGGAACAACTGTATACGAGCATGACGAAATACGCAGATATGCAGCAGCTTTCTACAAAGGCTTGTACACAAGTGAGGTCAGTGCTCACACTGAGAGTGCGCAGCCTTTTTTTGAGGGCCTTCCTC
Source organism: Muraenolepis orangiensis (assembly GCA_027704905.1). NCBI lineage: Eukaryota > Metazoa > Chordata > Actinopteri > Gadiformes > Muraenolepididae > Muraenolepis > Muraenolepis orangiensis. Next base: position 3,629,950 of record CM051021.1, on the reverse strand, counting down.
AGGTCCAGGCAAACAAAGTCCTTGAGGAAGTGCTTTCTACGGAGGAGCTAAAGGAGGCACTACAGTCCCTGAAGGCTGGCAAGGCTCCAGGCATTGATGGCCTGCCGGCAGACTTTTTTAAGTTGTTTTGGCCTGTCATCGGTGAGGACCTGCTAGAAGTACTCAAGGACAGCCTGGCAACAGGGTGCTTGCCCTTGAGTTGCAGGAGGGCGGTAGTTACGCTGCTGCCAAAGAAGGGAGATCTGCAACAATTGAAAAATTGGAGGCCAGTCTCCCTGCTGTGTACCGATTACAAGTTGTTGTCCAAGGTGCTGGCTACAAGATTGGGGAGGGTGTTGGCGGAGGTCATCCATGTGGACCAGTCTTACTGTGTGCCCGGCAGGCTGATCACGGATAATGTCATGTTAATTCGAGATTTTTTGGAAGTCTCAGGTTCATTGGAAATAGAGACTGGTCTTATTTCCATAGACCAGGAAAAGGCTTTTGACCGGGTTGAACATCAATACCTGTGGCGTACGCTGCAGGCGTTTGGTTTCAGCCCTGGTTTCATAGCCATGATCCAGGTCCTTTACCGTGACATTGAGAGTATGGTGAAGATTAACGGTGGCTTGAGTGCCCTGTTTAAAGTGCAGAGGGGTGTGAGGCAAGGATGTAGCCTGTCAGGGATGCTGTACTCCCTGGCCATAGAACACCTTCTGCACAACTTAAGACACAAGTTGGCAGGCGTTTGCGTCCCAGGGTGCAGTGGTCTTTTTAAACTATCCGCTTATGCTGATGATGTTATAATTTTTGTGAATAACCAGAAAGACGTTAATACTATGAAGGAGATGACACAGAATTTTGGTTTGTTATCGTCGGCAAGAGTCAACTGGGGAAAAAGCGAGGCTTTGGCAGTTAGCAAGGATATAGCTAGAAGCGTCAAGCTACCAGGGGGGCTAACATAGAAGAAGGGGGGGATTAAATATCTGGGAGTTTTAGTCGGAACCAAAGAATACATGAAAGGGAACTGGGACAATGTTTTAGAAACAGTTGAGGGAAGAATAAGGAAGTGGGCTTGGGTCTTCCCACAGGTATCCTATAAAGGTCGGGTCTTGGTTTTAAACTATTTGGTTTCATCTATGTTGTGGCATCGCCTTGCCTGTTGTGATCCTCCACCCAATTTACTGGCGAAGGTGCAAGCTTTAATAGTGAATGCTTTCTGGGATAAGCTACACTGGTTGCCCCAGAGCATTCTGTACTTTCAGGCTGGGTTTCATAAAAAGGTTTTTAACAGGACCAAAAGACTTGGTGTGGAAACCACTGGCAAGGTCCATCTTAAAGCGAGCTGGTGGCTACGGGCTTGGCACTTCACTGTTCTTATTGGATTTTACATTGCAGGATTTTAAAAACATCCCAGAGTTTTACCGAAGTGTTTTTAGTGTTTGGAGCTTATTCAAGAAAGAGAGGGTAGATGGTCCAACCTCATTTTACTGGCTGCTTAATGAACCAGTGGTTCCAGGAGGACGGTTTGCAGCTGAGGGCACATTTGGCTCCACTCTCCAGGAAAATCTCCAGAGGTCCAAGGTCACAACCTTATAAAGCAGTATAAAGCAGTGATGTGAAAATCTTGTGTGCAATACCCGACGACAGACAGCAGTTATAAAATAAGATAAAAATAGATAAAAATTTAATAAAGTTAAAAATTTGAAATAAAAAATAAAAATGCAATTTATAAAATGCAAAAATCAGCACAGAAAAGAGCAATATGTATATATAAATCAATGTAATAAAATATACATTGTTATATGTTATACGCCCTTGTTCAGCAGCCTGATGGCCTGACTGTGGAAGCTATCTCTAAGCCTATTTGTACGGCACTTGATACTGCGGTATCGCCTGCCTGACGGTAATAGTGAGTACAGTTCGTGGCTGGGGTGGGCAATGTCTTTTATAATTCGTTTGGCCTTGGCCACGCACCGCTGATTGTAAATATCCAGGAGGGAGGGGAGCTCACCTCCAACGATATACTGGGCCGTCCGCACCACCCTTTGAAGCGCTCTGCGCTCGAGTGCAGTGCAGTTCCCGTACCAGGCGGTGATACACCCTGTAAGAACACTCTCGATGGTGCCGTTGTAGAATGTTCTCAGGATGCGGGGGCCCATGCTGAATTTCTTCAGACGCCTGAGAAAATACAGGCGTTGTTGGGCCCTTTTCACCACGTGTGTGGTGTGCGTGGACCATGTGAGGTCCTCGGAGATGTGCACGCCGAGGAAGTTGAAGCTGCTGACCCTCTCTACTGCAACGCCGTCGATGGAGATAGGGCTGTGCTCTCCCCTCTGCCTCCTGAAGTCCACGATCAGCTCCTTGGTCTTCTTGACGTTGAGGGCGAGGCTGTTCTCCTGGCACCACTGCTCCAGCGATCCGACCTCCTCCCTGTAGGCTATCTCGTCGTCGCCGGCGATCAGGCCCATCACTGTCGTGTCGTCAGCAAACTTGACGATGACGTTGGAGCTGTGCATAGCCATGCAGTCGTGGGTGTAGAGGGAGTAGAGGAGAGGGCTCAGCACGCATCCCTGGGGGGCTCCCGTGTTGAGGGTCAGTGGCTCTGATGTGGTGCTGCCCATCCTCACCACCTGGCGGCGGTCCGACAGGAGGTCCAGTATCCAGCTGCACGTGGATGGGGGTACGCCTAGACCTCTCAGCTTGGTGTCGAGCTTGGCAGGAACTATTGTGTTGAATGCTGAGCTGTAGTCCACAAACAGCATTCGCACATAACAGTTCTTTCCCTCCAGGTGGGAAAGGGCAGTGTGGAGGGCCATGGCAATTGCGTCGTCCGTGGATCTATTTTGACGATATGCAAATTGCCATGGGTCCAGCGTGGTAGGTAACACGGAGCAAATAAAGTCCTTGACCAACCTCTCGAAGCATTTGCTAACGATCGAGGTGAGGGCTACAGGTCTATAGTCATTCAGGCATGTTACCTTGGGTTGTTTAGGGACAGGCACGATGGTGGACATCTTGAAGACCGCGGGGACAACAGCCTGGGACAGGGAGAGGTTGAAGATGTCTGCAAAGACTCCTGCCAACTGGTCTGCGCATGCTCTGAGGACGCGGCCCGGGATGTCGTCGGGGCCTGCCGCCTTACGGATGTTCAGCCGCTTGAAGGTGCGGCGCACATCCGCCTCCGAGATGCGCAGCTGGCTGGTCTCCTCAGTCGGTGCTGGCTTCGGCGGGCTGCCGTTTACGTCGAACCGAGCAAAAAATGTATTTAGCTCTCCTGGGAGGGAGGTAGAGGAGTTCTCTACACAACTGGTTCTCCCTCTGAAGTTCGTTATCGTCTGCAGCCCCTGCCACATACCCCTCGCATCGTGGTTCTTGAATTTATCTTCCACTCTATCCTTATACTCCCACTTGGCAGTGACGATGGTCTTACGGAGGTCGTAACGGGCTCTCGTATATTCCTCCGTATTCCCGGAACCAAAGGCGGCGTTACGCGCATGTAGGGCAGCGCGAACATCGCCGTTAATCCACGGTTTCTGGTTGGGATATATCCGAACCGACTTGGTCGGAACAACGTCATCTATGCACTTCTTGATGAACCCGGTGACCGACGACGCGTACTCGTTGATGTTATTGTCCGAGGCAACGCGGAACATGTGCCAGTCAGCGTGATCAAAACAATCCTGCAGCGTAGAGTCTGATTGGTCCGACCAGCATTGGACCTCCCTCACAGCGATCGGTTGCTGCTTCAGTCTCTGCCTATAGGCGGGGAGTAGCTGGATAGAGCGGTGGTCTGATTTGCCGAACGGTGGGCGGAGGAGGGCCTTGTAGCCATCATGGAAGGGAGTGTAGCAGTGGTAATCGCGTGTAATCGTGCCCAAGATGGTCGGAGATAATCCAGCTGTGACTTCGGGCGGGACGTACGAGTTGAAAGAATGAAAAAACTCCGGTAGGCGGCGAGCGACTGTCGATCTGATCTCCCGAAGTGTGCAAAAGTTATAAGTGAACTTGCTGCTAACTTCCTGAACTAAAATAGTTGCGATAAAAAGAATAAATAACAAAAAACTGCGTCGTCGTGCGGGAGCTCGCGACACACGGCAGCCATCTCGTACGGCGCCATACTCCTGGTGACTGGGACAGGTGGTGGAGCTGGCTGGACCAGACTTGGACGATGGCGCGGCCTTGGCTAGCCATATGGGAGTGAGGTCTTCAAGGATTATACTAAAATGACTGGACCAATGGAAGAGCAAACTAAGTGGAAATGAGTGTGTCCTTTTAAGAATGTTTTATAATGGTTTTAGAGTGCCAGGTGACAGTGATCCTTTCCCCTCCATTGACATTAGCCCTGATTTTAAAAACTGTACTGGGATCTTTTTAAATACAGGGAAGTTTCGCCTCAATACGCTAAAAAGTAAAATAGCCTATGCTGTGTGTGCCAAAGTCCTGAACAAGGTAAAACTAAATGGGCGCGCGGACAGTCCCTGGAGGGCGTACCTGGGCTTGACGGATGAAATCAGGCCTGAGTGGAGGGTAGTGTACAAACCACCGCTGATTAAGAGGGTTGCAGACCTACAATGGAGGATTTTACATGGTATTGTGGCTGTCAACTCTTTTATCTCGATTTTAAACCATAGTGTGTCGGAAGGTTGTCCGTTCTGCACACGGAGGGAAACCATTTTTCACTGTTTTGTAGAATGCCCCAGACTCTCTCCATTGTTTGTTTTATTAGAGAGGCTTGTTGTGTCTTTTGGGGATTTTTTTACAAAACTGGTTTTTATCATTGGTTTTAAATATAGGAAGACGACCAGTCAGAAGTGTCAACTTTTAAATTTTGTATTTGGGCAGGCAAAGATGGCAATCTATTTAAGTAGAAAAAGAAAAATTGAAAGCGATCAAGAGGCCTGTCCAAAAATGGTTTTTATCAAGTCCTTAAAGGCAAGGATCTTGGTAGATTATAAATTCTATAAAGAAATGAATGATTTGGAGACATTTGGCAGCAGATGGTGCTATAAACAAGCTTTGTGCCAAATAAAAGATGAGGAACTGGTATTTGGCGATGGGCTGGTCTGAAGGGTCCATCGTCTTGTTCTTGTGTTTTTGTTTTGGGTGTTTTATTTTGGTTGCTTTATCGTATATTTATGTTTCTTGTGTGTTTGACAACCTCATTGTGGGGATTTTTGTTTTAAAAAAAAAAGGATCTCTGATGAACTTTTGTTTGAAAAATGTTTTGAAGTCAAATAAATGAGTTTTCAAAATGTCAAAGATTTTTCTCTCTCTCTCTCTCTCTCTCTCTCTCTCTCTCTCTCTCTCTCTCTCTCTCTCTCTCTCTCTCTCTCTCTCTCTCTCTCTCTCTCTCTCTCTCTCTCTCTCTCTCTCTCTCTCTCTCTCTCTCCCCCTCACCTGCCCCCCCTCTTTCTCTCTCTCACTCGTTCTTTCTCTCTCCCCCTCATCTGCCCCCCCCCTCTCTCTCACTCACTCACTCACTCACTCTTTCTCTCTCTCTCTCTCACTCTCTCTCTCCCCCCTCCTCTGCCCCCCCCCCGCTCTCGCTCTCTCTCTCTCTCTCTCTCTCGCTCTCTCTCTAACTCGCTCTCACTCGTTCTCTCTCTCTCCCCCCTCATCTGCCCCCTCTCTCTCTCTCTCTTTCGTTCTCTCTCTCTCTCTCTCTCGTTCTCTCACTCGTTCTTTCTCTCTCCCCCTCATCTGCCCCCCCCTCTCTCTCTCTCTCTCTCTCTCTCTCTCTCTCTCTCTCTCTCTCTCTCTCTCTCGTTCTCTCACTCGTTCTTTCTCTCTCCCCCTCATCTGCCCCCCCCCTCTCTCTCTCTCTCGCCCCCCCTCTCTCTCTCTCATTCTCTCTCTCTCTCATTCTCTCTCTCTCTCTCTCTCTCTCTCTCTCTCTCTCTCTCTCTCTCTCTCTCTCTCTCTCTCTCTCTCTCTCTCTCTCTCTCTCTCTCTTTCTCTCTCTCTCCCCCCCTCATCTGCCCCACCTCTCTCTCGTTCTTTCTCTCTTCCCCCTCATCTGCCCCACCTCTCTCTCTCTCTCTCTCTCTCTCTCTCTCTCTCTCTCTCTCTCTCTCTCTCTCTCTCTCTTTCAGGTTCCCACATACATCAGGTGATGTATGGTTGTGAGTGGGATGATGAGGATGGTGATATTGGTGGTTATGCCCAGTTTGGTTATGATGGGGAGGACTTCATATTGTTTGACCTGGAGACCAAGACATGGATCGCTCCAAAACCACAGGCTGTCTCCACCAAACAGAGATGGGAACAGGATAGAGCTGTTAATGAACACTTGATGAACTACATCACCATCATCAAGGAGTGTGTTGATTGGCTGAAGAAGTACCTGGCCTATGGGAAGAGCACTCTGCAGAGAACAGGTAGAGTCACATGACCAGGTGGGAGTGAGTGTTTTGGAGCGAGGCGGTTTGAGTGAGCGGTTTGCGTGAGTTAAAACTTTCTGAAAGTTATTTCTATCTTCTATCTGTGTGTCTATTATACACTGTGTCACATGACACAGTTGTGTGTCAAGTCCACAACTGTCAAGTTGTGGACTTGACAGGGGCAAACATGGACGATGCTGCTGCCCTGGCTTCGCGTTTGGAGGTGAAATCCATCAGGACGGTCAGCATGATGCTGGGGAAATGGAGGCAGGGGCTCAGTGAGATGGAACGTGGCATGTTGACAGAGTATAAAAACGGGTCTCTTCATCCTAGTGATGAGGATCTTTTTCCTACAGTTAAGCTGCAGCCTGATTTTAAAAACTGCACAGGGCCTCTTTTAGTAATGGGAGATGTTTCTGGTGTGTTTTTTGATGTGGTTAATGGTAAATGTCTGTACAGACTGTTGGTCAAGGTTCTCCACAAGGAGAAGCTCAACGGGAGAGGTGACACTCCCTGGAGAGCGCACCTTGGTCTCAGTGATGAGGTGAAACCAGAGTGGCGAGCACTGTACAAACCACCATTATTCAAAATAATTGGCGATCTGCAGTGGAGGGTTTTACATGGCATAGTGGCTGTCAATGCTTTTATTTCCCTATTGAACCCTAATGTCTCACATGACTGTCCTTATTGTGCGCAAAGGGAAACAGTTTTCCACTGTTTTCTGGACTGTTCCAGGCTGCTGCCTCTGTTAGGGTTACTAGAGAGACTTTTCCAGTCTGGTGAAGAGGTGTTCTGGAAAGAGAGGTACATTTTGGGTTTTAGATACAGTAGAAAAGAAAAAAGCAAGTGTCATCTTTTTAATTTCATTTTAGGGAGAGCAAAGATGGCTGTGTATCTCAGTAGGAGGAACGAGATAGAACAGGTCTTGGATCATGATGCTGTATGTCTGTTCAGAAAGATGATCAAAGCCAGACTGAGCATAGATTCTAATTATTATAGAGCAATGAACAACCTAGATCAGTTCACCGATCTATGGGCACATAAAGGAGTGTTGTGCTCTGTAATAGTAGATGAGCTGGTATTGGCAACTGAGCTGATTTGAGTTTTTCTTTGTTGTGGTTGTTTTTGGTTGTTGGTGGTTCAGTTAGGGCTGGTAGACAGACAGGTGAGGGTTCAGTTAGGGCTGGTAGACAGACAGGTGAGGGTTCAGTTAGGGCTGGTAGACAGACAGGTGAGGGTTCAGTTAGGGCTGGTAGACAGACAGGTGAGGGTTCAGTTAGGGCTGGTAGACAGACAGGTGAGGGTTCAGTTAGGGCTGGTAGACAGACAGGTGAGGGTTCAGTTAGGGCTGGTAGACAGACAGGTGAGGGTTCAGTTAGGGCTGGTCGACAGACAGGTGAGGGTTCAGTAAGGGCTGGTCGACAGACAGGTGAGGGTTCAGTTAGGGCTGCACACACACACACACACACACACACACACACACACACACACACACACACACACACACACACACACACACACACACACACACACACACACACACACACACACACACACACTTATTGGCATAGATGTTTATATACAATATAAAACGGAACATTATATATAACTGAACATAATAACTGAATATTATATAAAGCTGAACATTACATATAGCTGAACATTATATATTATTAAACATAATACATAACTAAACTAAATTACATAGTAAGAACAATGAGTAAAGAGTAACATGACACTTGTGTGTGTGCGTCACGTTCTAGTCTCATGTAGATAATGACGTCAGAGCCAGTGGCGGCCGGTGACATCCGAAGTAGGAGGGGCGCAGGGGTAAAAAAATTTTTTTAAATCATATCTGCTGTGCAATACCGGATTTGCCCAGACGGTGGCGCCATTTCACCATGTAAACGACCGAGAGGGCTAATTAAAAATAAAAAACTATACATAATATAAACCTCACCGTTACTCATTCTACTCTGTATTGTATATATGTATATTGACTGAACATTCCTTTACTTACTGCTTAATTTCTTTTTTTACTTTACTTTTACTGTATGTAGCACAATCAATCAGTATTCTGTATTTTGTTGTGACAAATAATAAACAAACTTGAAACTTATGGTGAAAGAACATTTATTATATGGTGCCTAGTAGAAAATAAACATAAGAAAAAAATATGGTCTTATATTAGAAAGACTACCCAGTGTGCCATCAAAAATAATACCTAAATATGGTCTTACATTCGATTGTGCAAAAGTAATTAGAACAAAATAGAAGATAATAAAATAGACCTGATACAAGTCCTGAGATAAAATGCAATACAATGTTAAGCTTACAAATTAAAAGGTACTGGGTCCTATGTACACTACACTACTATACAATATACAGTTTAATCTATGTACCTATGCTATACTAACTATACAAGAACCACTTAGCAAACCAGGTTCTGGAAAACGACCGAATATATAGCCTTCCTCTGTCTGTTGCTGGTTGCTGAATGCTGATGTCAGGCTGATGAGGTCCAAACTCTTTCACTCTGAGTTTTTCTTGCAGTGTTCGTCTTTCAAATGGTGTTGCTTTGAGGGATTTGACAGAATTGTCCATGGTAGCTAGTGTAATGGCTGTGTCCTGTACAGAACAAAAAAAGAACAAACTTGCAACATGAGGTCTCACCCACACACACAGGTCTCAATCTCCTCTCCTCAGACAGCAAGACGCAGCAAGAACTGACTCATTAACAAATGCTTCTGAATTTAACTAATTAAATAGAATACAAATGCTTAATACATTCGACCACAGCCTATATTAGCAGACAAACACACGGAGGACCCTGTAGCTAGCATTGGGGAAGCACGTGTCCACGATAAACTTACAAAACCCCAATCCACACCGTTTACATACAAATGACACAAGCTGCATGTTTATACAGCAAGACCAACATTTCTTATCCCCTTTACTTTACGTTTACATCGTCCACAATACAAATAAATGTAAAACTATAATCGGGACAAAAACAAACAACAACGTACCTCTCCTCAGACAGCAAGACCCGAACTGAGAGCAGAGCAGTACAGGCTTTACAAATAAGGTTCAACTAGGCTATGAATTGCGCATGCGTGACTGGTTTTCTTTGCTCACGCATTCACGCATGCGCCACTCAATTTGCTCACGCATGCGCCACTCAATTTGAGTCGCGCATGCGTGACTGGTTTCCTTGTTCGGGCGCAATGAAATGCGCTCCCAGAGATCGTATTCAGGACCCTTGATAGGCTACATTTGCCTATCAAATTTGGTACCTACCTCAAAACCTTGACCCTTGATAGGCTACATTGCCTATCAAATTTGGTACCTACCTCCAAACCTGGGCGCACTGCCGTGCGCCCAGGTTTGGAGGTAGGTACCAAATTTCTATGAGAGTGACGTCAATGACAAACGAGGGGGGAGAATAGCACGCACAACAATGATTTATATTTGCTATATTAACGTTATTGTGCATTTTAAACACAAACATACATAAAATGAGTAATTATTATTCATTTTAAACATGTTTAGTTTATTTTTAGGGATCAAAAAAATAAAAATAAAAAACACAATTATTATATTTTTTTTTTTTTTTTTCCTCTCTCAACCAGGTGGGGCGGCGCCCCTGCGCCCCTATGGACGAGCCGCCACTGGTCAGAGCCTTCTTGAGTTCCTATTGGTCCTTGTCCTTCCTTAGCGTCTTGTCGACAGGCTTCCTGGTCGTCAGATGCGGCAGTGTGAGTCTCGTCTGTTGATTCTCTCATTACATTACATTATATAACATTACATTACATTAGTCATTTAGCAGACGCTTGTATCCAAAGCGACTTCCATCTCTTTCTTCTAGATGCATCGATATGACGGCGCTAAGAGGGATACTGCTGTTGCTTTGTTGTCTCGGTGTGTCCTCAGGTAACACCGCTTACAACTCACTTTGGATTGATTTAAAACACACTTGAACCCATGTTGGTTTAGTGTCCGTCAATAGACGCTGTTTTAGTGGGTTAATTCATCCACAACACCATTCATCATTTACTTCCAATACACACAAACACACACAGACACCACACCTTTGATAATAGACTACTAAATACAACTAAGTCTATTGTGTTCACGTTCTTAACAGAAGACATAAAGATAAAGAAGGTTAAAATAAGTTATTTCATAAATAATAGTTTATTCTCTCCATGTCCGCAAGAATGGTAAAAAGTGTTTTAAAGTGTTGTAAGATGTAAGGATGTCAATGAGATAAAACAAAAGCTTCCTGTTTTACCTGTCTGGCCAGGGGGCGGAGCCACGGGTCTATCTCTCTACAGTGATGTACAGTATTAACCTGTCTGTCTGTCTACAGTGATGTACAGTATTAACCTGTCTGTCTGTCTTTCTTTCTACAGAGATCCACTCTCTGATGTATTTCTCCACAGCGTCGTCTGGACTCTCAAACTTCCCAGAGTTTGTGTCTGTTGGGATGGTGGATGAAGTTCAGATTGTTCACTATGACAGCAACAGCCAGAGAGCAGAACCCAGACAGGTGTGGATGGAGCAGGTCACCAGAGACGACCCACACTACTGGGAGAGGAACACTAGAAAGGCTTTTGGTGCCCAGGAGACCTCCAAAGTCAGCATTGAGAACCTAAAGATTTGCTTTAACCAGACAGGAGGTAAGTTTATATCTAATGTCTTAACTCTCAACATGAATATATCATTCTAATGTTATAACAAATAAATACACACATGTACATACACATGTATACAAAAACACATATAAAAATAGAGTAAGTACACATGAACACAAATACAAAACATGAATCTGAAATCAGACTTCAGAACATGAGTATTCATGTAAGTACTCAGTGTAGCAGTACTCAGTGTAGAGGTACTCAGTGTAGAGGTACTCAGTGTAGCAGTACTCAGTGTAGAGTACTCAGTGTAGCAGTACTCAGTTTAGCAGTACTCAGTTTAGCAGTACTCCGTGTAGAAGTCTAAAAGTTGTCATTCAACATGACAAAGCCAATCCAATTAATGCTCTCGCTCTCACTCTCTCTCGCTCGCTCGCTCTCTCTCTTAGGTTCCCACATATTTCAGACTATATATGGTTGTGAGTGGGATGATGAGCATGGTGATACTGGTGGTTATTTCCAGCATGGTTATGATGGAGAGGACTTCATATCGTTTGACCTGAAGACCAAGACATGGATCGCTCCAAAACCACAGGCTTTCTCCACCAAACAGAGCTGGGATCAGAATAGAGCTCATAATGAATACTTGAAGAACTACCTCACCAAGGAGTGTGTTGATTGGCTGAAGAAGTTCCTGGCCTATGGGAAGAGCACTCTGCAGAGAACAGGTAGTCACATGACCAGGTGGGCGTCGACAGACAGATGTCTCTGAGTCCCTGGTGTTTGAACTGGAACACTACAGGGAGGACCAGGAACAGACAGAATCTCTCTCTCTCTCGCTCTCTCACTCTCTCGCTCTCTCTCTCTCCAGAGCGTCCGTCGGTGTCTCTGCTCCAGAGGAGCCCCTCTTCCCCAGTGGTGTGCCATGCTACAGGCTTCTACCCTAACAGGGTGGTGGTGTTCTGGAGGAGAGACCACCAGGAGCTCCATGAGCACGTGGACCACGGGGAGGTCCTCCCCAACCACGACGGGACCTTCCAGGTCAGCGTTGGCCTGAACCTGACGTCGGTCCCACTGGAGGACTGGACGAGGTACGAGTGTGTGGTCCAGCTGAAAGGCATCGAGGACATCCTGGTCCCGCTGGACCCGGCCCTCATCATGACCAACTGGAGAGGAGATGGAGGTTGGGCGTCTCCACCTCATCAACGTGGTAAACACACAGCTCTCAGGAAGGGCTCACTTCATAGGAACACGTTGGATTGTGGGTAAATGAGTCCTATGAATAGAGCTAAGCTAAGGTCAGTCCCTCAGTGACCCTGAGCTCCAGAACAGATTCCACTGAAGTAGTCATATTGCCGTTGTGTTGGTATGTAGCATCACGTGTCCATAGACATGTGGTTCAAGAGTGGAGGAATGGATGAGTGATGGATCTCTTGATTTCCCTGAAGGTATCCGCACCCGCATTATCATCATTGGGTCTGTGGTTCTCCTCCTCGCTGCTGTTGGAATCTGTGTTGGAGTCTTTGTGTCCAAGAGGAGGAACGGTGAGTGAATCCAACTCTTCAGGAGGACCAACACCTGAACTCCACCTGCTCCTACTTCCTTCCCCCTCGCTGCGTCCGTTCCTACAATCTGATTGGTTGTGGTCATACACTAGTGGTCTCCATCTCCTAATGAAGAACCTTCTCTAGTGTCGTGTTCACAATGATGTTGTGGCATTAAGAATATCAAAGTATAATAACAGTCAGATATTTACCACTGTTACAACAGATCCTTAGATTCAGCCAAGCAACGATTGGCTGGTTTTTACTGCACATTAACACTTCAGCATTGAATGAGAGTCTCTGGACTGAACTATACAGCTCTGTCAACCTATATACATCTAGCTCACTGGACTATACAGCTCTGTTAACCTAGATACATCTAGCTCACTGGACTATTCAGCTATGTTGACCTAGATACATCTAGCTCACTGGACTACACAGCTCTGTTGACCTAGATACATCTAGCTCACTGGACTATACAGCTCTCTTGACCTAGATACATCTTGCTCACTGTACTATACAGCTCTGTTGACCTAGATACATCTAGCTCACTGGACTATACAGATCTGTTGATCTAGATATATCTAGATCACTGGACTATACAGCTCTGTTGACCTAGATACATGTAGCTCACTGGACTACACAGATCTTCTGATCTAGATATATCTAGGTCACTGGACTATACAGCTCTGTTGACCTAGATACATCTAGCTCACTGGACTATACAGATCTGTTGATCAAGATATATCTAGGTCACTGGACTATCATCATCATCTGGTCGAGCGAGCTCGGACTGACACTGGTTGGTGTCAGTGGTCAGTCATTGGTATGCGGAGTGAGTGAAAGCGCTTACGGGTTGACGACCGTACCATGCATAGTTACTCAAAGAAGGAACACTTAAAAAACAGGAGTAAACTGTTTAAATCTTGCTTTGTTGTTGGCAAAGTTAAACGGAGTGAGGCAGCAGACCATAATATATTTTTGCTCTGGTGTTTCCTCCTCTTCTGTCTAGCATATGCTCAACAAATAGAGCTTTGGTAGAGAGATGCCTCTCTAGTTAGCAGGGAACTACCCCACCCTGGATCACTGGATATGCAGCCCCGGTGAAGTGCATAATATTTTGCCACTCAAAGACACTGGACTATGCAGCTCTGTTGACCACATCTGATACATCTAGCTCACTGGACTATACAGCTCTGTTGACCACATCTGATACATCTAGCTCACTGGACTACACAGCTCTGTTGACCTAGATACATCTAGCTTACTCGTTGACTATACTAGCTTCTGACTATACAGCTCTGTTGGCCAAGATACATCGAGCTCAGTCATGAATTCACATTCTGCTACTTACCAGGTTCTCCAGCTCTGAGGTCCCTGGGGAACATAATCCAGCCCAACCTCTGAACACAGTCAGTATTTGGTGACATCACAACATTTTAAAGGAGGGTGATCATATATTTACAGAACATTACTGCAATATATCACAGTAATATATTAACAGTATTATTTTAACATCACAGTAATATATTTACAGTATTATCTAAACATCATCACAGTAATATAGTAACAGTATTATCTTAACATCATCACAGTAATATATTAACAGTATTATCTTAACATCATCACAGTAATATATAACAGTATTATCTTAACATCATCACAGTAATATATGAACAGTATTATCTTAACATCACAGTAATATAGTAACAGTATTATCTTAACATCATCACAGTAATATAGTAACAGTATTATCTAAACATCATCACAGTAATATAGTAACAGTATTATCTTAACATCATCACAGTAATATATTAACAGTATTATCTTAACATCATCACAGTAATATAGTAACAGTATTATGTAAACATCATCACAGTAATATAGTAACAGTATTATCTTAACATCATCACAGTAATATAGTAACAGTATTATCTAAACATCATCACAGTAATATAGTAACAGTATTATCTTAACATCATCACAGTAATATATGAACAGTATTATCTTAACATCATCACAGTAATATATGAACAGTATTATCTTAACATCATCACAGTAATATATGAACAGTATTATCTTAACATCATCACAGTAATATATTAACAGTATTATCTTAACATCATCACAGTAATATAGTAACAGTATTATCTTAACATCATCACAGTAATATATTAACAGTATTATCTTAACATCATCACAGTAATATAGTAACAGTATTATCTTAACATCATCACATTGATATCTTGACTCATGCTAAATGGGTTCATCCTGTCTTGTTCTTCCTTCCTGTTTAGGGTCAACTGAACCATGAAGACTCTTCTCCCGTTCAGCTTAAAGCAGCACAGAGTAGACTGCTGCTCATTTACAATCATTACTAACAGCCTTCAGCTAACTTCACATGCTATGAGTGATCAATTACAATAACATTCATATTTACTTTTATCTTGAAATCAGTTTTTCAATCAGATTTGATGAACTCGCCTACTACAATAGTTACATAATTAGAAAGAACAGAAACATATAGATGACCTGAGATGAGATGATGGCTCCACACACGGGAGACCAACATGTGTGGATGTTATTAAGCCATCGCCTTCTTTCAGTACCGAGAGCCAGAGTTTGCTCCCCTTGATTTTGGATTATAGATGGAATTCTAAAAAACTTGAATGGGCCACTTTCACGAGTGCTATTGTGGCCACAATTATACATTATGCAAATACAGCTGACTAATAGTGAGTCTGTAGCTAAAAGCAGATTGTATATCCACCAACATGGCCCACTTTCGGTTCTCCGGTCGTGTTTTAATTGACGTCACTTGCAAGTCATCAAGTCAAGATGTTGGACTAAATTGAGTCGAGTTTGAATATTGATTCATTGAATGTAATATTTCATTTATATATTTTTAATTTTGTTATTATGGTAGAGTTTTGCTGCTAGCTAGATAATTGCATTGCTGGGCTGGTTTATGTTTTAATGTGATTTGTTCATTTTCTGTGTTTCTTTGGAATTGGATTGTTTGAAAGTTTTCCTAATTCTCACTGTTGTCTTTGGGTTATTCTGTCAATAAAATACTTTAAATAAAATAATTAAATATTTTCCATCAAGTCAGGTTGTTAGTTCATAAGGATGGTCAGGAGCCAGAGTCAGAAGAGAGAAGGATCGGTGGTCATTGGGGATTTTCAGTAGTGCAGTTTCTGTACTGTGAAAGGTGAGGAAGCCGGATTGGAAGGGTTCCTCGAGGTTATTGTTGTCCAGGTGGGTTCTGAGTTGAGCGGGAACAGCTCGCTCAAGGACTCTGGACAGGAAGGGGAGGTTGGATATGGGCCTGTAGCAAGCTTGAGGGAGGGGGGGACGAGACCAGTGGACAGGGAGGAGTAGATCATGGTGGTGATAAGTGGGGAGAGAGAGGGGTGAGGCAAGCCTTGACTAGGGAAGTGGGGACAGGGTGGAGGGCACTGGTTGATGACTTACTGGTGATTATGGAGGAGAGATCGGATTTGGAGATTGGACTGAAGGATGAGAATGAAGGGCTAGGGAGTAGGGGTAGGCAGGCCCGGCGTCATGGGCGGGCCCCATGGGGCCAGGCCCGCCCATCCAGGATTTGGGCCCGCCCATGAGAAATCAGGGATTAAAAACAATTATTATATAAAAATATATTTTTTATTATTTTTATTATTATGTTTATTGTTTTTATTTGTAGGGCTTTATCATACCATTCATTTTTGTACTAAACTATGTTGAAACAGTACAATATCATTTTTTTTATTTTGCTATGAATCTCGCGATACTGGTTTTTCGCGGGGTTGAGTCGTGTGTGTTTTTTTTTAAGTGAGACGCGTCACAGCAACCTGTCAGTTTATATGTATCGGCAACAATGGATACTAGGAAGTGGTTCACCAACAATAAGAGCTCACACAAGGAATGTGTCAAGAGACACACCTCTGCTTTAAAGTAGCACGTGCAAACTGATGCTTAACATGTAATTTCCTCCTGATGCTCATGCTTAAAACACATTTGCATATTGTATTTGTATATTTTCTGGCAGTATTCTGTTTTTTGCTGCATCACTAAAGCCGTCTGATACTCTACTACATCTTTAAATGCTAACAGCCTTGACTCAACACATGGTTTGTTCTTAGGTAGTACATGATGCAACATTCTCACTGCTTTGTTCTGTAATGTAATTAAAGGTTTTAAATGACTCATAGTGCATGTGAGTCAGCTGCTGCTTCTGCTTGTTTGATGCGTAGCGTCGCTGTCCATCCGTGCTTAAATTGCGTTGTTTTTGTGCCTCCATCCTGAGCAGCAATGAAACCTTTAGAGCATTGTAAATGTTATAGAGCGCGCGATTTAACATTTTGGAGCACAGACAAATATATTTTGCAAAAATTGTATTTTGAAGAGAAATTGACTCTCAAGCCTCAAACTCTTGCTCCAGTCCGTCACACGCTCTCTCCCCCTCTCTCCCTCACACCTCTCCACCCTGTGGCTCCACACCTCTCCCCCCTGTGCTCCACACCTCTCCCCCCTGTGCTCTCTCTTGTTGCCCAGCGTTACAGATGGTTGTTATGTGGCTCATGTGTGGGAGAGAGAGCGTGAGCAGCAGCAGCAGATGAAACATTTCTTATGCTCAAAATGTTTCATTGCGTGCACTAAAATAACGCCTAAATCTTTCGGCAACTATATGCACATATGTTACGTTAAAATGGGGTGGGGCCTGGGGGTCGGGGGGTGGGGGTGGGGGGTCGGGGGGTGGGGCCTGGGGGTCGGGGGGTGGGCCCGCCCTGCTAAATCAAATGCCCGCCCAGAGATGGATGTCTGCCGCCGGGTCTGGGAGGAAGATCACGGTGATGCGCTGCAGCTGAGAACTAACAAGGGGCGTGGCTACCTGGACGAGGGCTGGGGAAACAAAAAATATAGCAAATATATAAATATATATACATGTATATACAGCAGGTAGTGAGCAGGGGTACGCAGTTATATCAAATATATAAATATATATACATGTTTATACAGCAGGTAGTGAGCAGGGGTACGCAGTTATATCAAATATATAAATATATATACATGTATATACAGCAGGTAGTGAGCACGGCCGTTTTCCCGTTTTGTTTTCATGTATATTTATTTTCTATTGTACAAGCGCGGGAAAACGACGTGTTTTGCGTTCTTACATTTTTGGTTATTGAATAAAATAATAAAAATATGTGCGTGTATATATATATATATATATATATATATATATTACTGTGCAGCCAACATTTTCAGGAAGAAGACTTTGAGAACTATTTGCAGTCATCAACTGTTGCGTAGCCTGATGCGTTTTTGCCCAGCAGGACGGAGACGCAGCACTCCTACAGAGCAAGTCCTAACAGGGCTCCACAGTAACGGTTGCCAGGTTGCCATTGGCAACCATTCAGAAAAAATGTCAACCACTTCTTGGCCTTTGGTTGCCATCAGTGGCAACCCGTTTTTAACATAAAGAAATAAGGACAGCAAACCGCAAAACGTGCACCCCAAAATATATAAATGTTAATTATTTGTTGTATTAAGAGTGCTATTTTATTATTGTTGTGACCAGTCGGAACCTGATACTTAAGTTGGCGAAGCAGATTAAGTAGTTTGACTGTGGGGTAACAAGTTCGGCCAACCCGTCAACATCTCAAACGAATGTTCAAAGTGATTCAAGCAACATGAGCGGGCTGCTCAACGAGGTGGGGTAATGAGGTGGGGGCTGCAAGAGCTGGCGCACCCATTAACCGGCCACATAACACTGCAATGGGCTACATGCACTAAGCTGTGTGTACTTCACACATATAGCCCCAGTGGGCTATATGCTCTAAGCTGTGTGTACTTCACACATATAGCCCCAGTGGGCTACATGCACTAAGCTGTGTGTACTTCACACATATAGCCCCAGTGGGCTACATGCACTAAGCTGTGTGTACTTCACACATATAGCCCCAGTGGGCTACATGCACTAAGCTGTGTGAAGTACTTCACACAGCTTAGTACATATAGCCCCAGTGGGCTACATGCACTAAGCTGTGTGAAGCACTTCACACAGCTTAGTACATATAGCCCCAGTGGGCTATATGCTCTAAGCTGTGTGAAGTGCTTCAGATAATGCGGTTCAGCCTCTTCCGGTGTATTTGTTTACTTCCAACTAGCTAGCTACAGCTCCTGAGGTACTATTTCGGCATGAATTCCCATAAGAAAATGCGTTTTCAAAAACAGGAGAACATTGCTGTGTTCCGCTTTGTTCGGCATCATCGAAATGTAACGGTATTTAGAGTTTCCATGCTTTCAACCCATCACGACCTGAGAAGAACCCGACACGGACATCCGATTCTATACCAGGTAACGTTAGACCCAAGTTGTGCTATTCAGCTAACTGTTTGACATTGACCAAAGTAAACATCAGTTAAACTATAAAGAATCCTATCGTAAGTCTTAATACAAAATAGTTAATCGTTGAGGCATGTTATCTTGGTCTTTTTGGGTAACGGCACAATGGTTGTCTCTTTGAAGCACGCTGGGACGACAGACTGTTGCAGTGATGCTTGTAGATGTCGGTGAACACAGGAGCCAGCTGGTCAGCGCAGGTCTTGAAGACGCGGGATGGAACTCCGTCTGGGCCGGCTGCCTTCCCCGCCTTCACCCTCCTGAAGATTCTGCAGACCTCGGACTCGGACAGTTGTAGAACGTAGTCCTCTGGGCTGATAATACTGTACATTTATCTTCATTTATCAATACATTTAGATTTCATTTAGAATTATTTTAACTATATTTTTGTTTATAATAGTTTTATTTAGTTAGTTGTTGTTTTGTTTTTTAGCATAGGTATTAGTATTTTTTTGTGTGCATTTATTCCCCCTGTGTCAACTGTTGCACCTTAATTTCCCTCGGGATTAATAAAGTAATCTGAATCTGAATCTGATGTTCAAGTTGTTGGTCGGCTCATGGTCCCTTTCAAAGCAAGCGGAAAACTTGTTTAACTCGTCTGGTAGGGTAGGATCATTGTTGGTGACTGCTCCTGAGCTCCCCTTGTAGTTGGAGAGGACCCTCAGACCTTGCCACATACGTCTGGTGTCAGAGCCCCCGAACTGTGATTCCAATTCGTTTTTGTAATCAAATTTATGCTTATGGAAGTAACTTGTAGTGTAGACTGTAGAACCTAGTATTTGTACCTGTATTCCTCACCTGCAGTGTATTCACCTGTCTATACTATACGTACTTCATACCTTTTCCTGTATACAACATCTAGCATTACTTGTACTCACTCTGTTCATACTGTATATATCTTATCTATATGAACACTTGGCAACACTTTACTTGGTCCTTCTGTTTAGATGCTGAACTGCATTTGGTTGTCTCTCTACTTGCACACAATGATGAAATAAAATAAAATTCTTAGTATTGTCATTAGTATTACTAATTACAGTCACTAATGTTATTTCTGTGTATTGTTATTTAGTATTGTAGTATCTAGTAGTGTATACTGTAGTACCTAGTGTTGTAGTGTTGACTGTAGTACCAAGTGTTGTTTATTGTTAACTGTAGTACATAGTGTTGTGTAGTGGGAGGTAAGAGAACAACTCGTCACCAGAAGTCAAAAATCCTTCATTCCTAACAAGTCTCCAAGAACTGAACCAGTGAAAGGTAAAAGTACAATTAGTTGGCAAACAATAGAACAATATCTAACTAACTAACAAGCTAACAATCTGCTAAGTAAGACGCTAGTCGGCTAATAAAAGGTGATAAGAGGACGTGCTAGGAGGAAGGATCCGGGTAGTGATTCCTGAAGAGGTGAGTTTTCAGCCTCTAGTTGAAGATGGGCAGTGACTCTGCGGTCCTGACCTCCGTGGGGACTTCATTCCACCACTTTGGGGCCACAGGACAGAGAAGAGCCGAGACCACGTAGATGGATTGTTGGCTTATTCAGGAGGGGGGTGACTCTGGCAGTCTTGAAAGCAGCGGGAAAGCATCCAGACATCAGAGAAGGGTTGATGACGTGTGTCAGGAAGGGCAGGAGTTCAGGCGCAGTAGATTGAAGAAGAGGGGAGGGATCCAGAGAGCATGAGGTAGGGTGGCTGGATGTGACAGGGTGAAGAACATCCTCTGTGGAGGATTTACTTCCAATACTTAAACACATATCAGATTATTTATGGTGGGTTCGAAACCGAAACTAAACTGGCCGTTCGATGACGACGTTAATAAAAGTACAATCTACAGTTTGGAGTGAATACAATGTCTACTTTTAGTTAACCTTTAATCCGAGGTTTTATGGACACTCGGAGATATCTCATTATTAACTTTTTAACCGTTCTTGTTGAATCTTTACACACACGCACACACACACACACACACACCACACCTTTGATAATAGGCTACTAAATACAACACAAAGTCTAATGTCTATTGTGTTCACGTTCTCAACAGAAGACTGATTTAATCTCACTTTAATTTCCTGAATAAATTATAACATTCCAGAATGTTATTTAAAGGTCCTTGAATTAAGGAATATATCGATATGCTTCGAATGATACTTTTTGTAATGTAGTTATTACAGAAATAATAGTTAATTCTCTCCATGTCAGCATGAATGGTTAAAAGTGTTTTAAAGTGTTTGGGTGTCAATGAGATCAAACAAAAGCTTCCTGTTTTACCTGTCCGGCCAGGGGGCGGGGCCATAGGTCAGGGAGCGGGGCCATATGACAGGTAGCAGTGTGGGAAGGTGCTGTGTGGAAGGGGGAGGGGCAAGATGTCTCTCTACATTGATGCACAGTATTAACCTGTCTGTCTACAGTGATGTACAGTAATAACCTGTCTCTCTGTCTACAGTGAAGTACAGTATTAACCTGTCTGTCTGTCTACAGTGATGTACAGTATTAACCTGTCTGTCTGTAGTGATAGACAGTATTAACCTGTCTGTCTGTCTACAGTGATGTACAGTATTAACCTGTGTGTCTGTCTTTCTACAGAGATCCACTCTCTGACGTATTTCCACACAACGTCGTCTGGACTCTCAAACTTCCCAGAGTTTGTGACTGTTGTGATTGTGGATGATGTTCAGATCTCTCACTATGACAGCAACAGCCAGAGAGCAGAACCCAGACAGGTGTGGATGGAGCAGGTCACCAGAGATGACCCAGACTACTGGAAGAGAGAAACTGGATTATCTTCTACTAACCAGCAGACCTCCAAATACTGGATTAAGACTCTGAAGAAGCGCTTTAACCAGACAGGAGGTAAGTTTATATCTAATGTCCTAACTCTCAACATGAAGATATCATTCTAATGTTATAATAAATAAATACACACATGTACATACACATATGTACAAATACACATATAAAAATAGAACGAGTACATAAGTACACATGAACACAAATACAAAACATGAATCTGAAATCTGAAATCTGAAATCTCTCTCTCGCTCTCTCGCTCTCTCGCTCTCTCGCTCTCTCGCTCTCTCCCCCTCATCTGCCCCCCCCCTCTCTCTCACTCACTCACTCTTTCTCTCTCTAACTCGCTCTCACTCGTTCTCTCTCTCTCCCCCCTCATCTGCCCCCTCTCTCTCTCTCTCTCTCTCTCTCTCTCTCTCTCTCTCTCTCTCTCTCTCTCTCTCTCTCTCTCTCTCTCTCTCTCTCTCTCTCTCTCTCTCTCGTGCTCCCTCCTTTATCTCCCTGTATCTCTCTCTCTCTCTCTCTCTCTCTCTCTCTCTCTCTCTCTCTCTCTCTCTCTCTCTCTCTCTCTCTCTCTCTCTCTCTCTCTCTCTCTCGTGCGCATGCGTGAGCGTTTGTGTGAGCGAGTGCTGCTGAGAGTTTGGCGTGGTGAGTGAAAGTTTCTAATCTAATCTTTACTATCTTTGTTCTTTGTTTTTCTTTTGACGGTCCGTTGTTTGAAGGATCGTGTTGTCCGTTCATGTAGTTTGTTAGTTTTTTATTTTACTGTACGTCGATCTTGGTTTGAGTTTGGTGATTGTTTCTGCAATCACCGGGCCGGCGGGCGGAATGCCCGCAGGTGTGAGTCCGGAGGAGGGCGGGGGGGAGAAGCTCTCCCGGCGGCACGCCGTGAAGCTCTCCCCCGCCGCTCAGGTGTCGGTAGAGGAGTGCAGTTTGGCGGTGGGGGAGAAAGTTGGCTACAAGTCTGTAAAATTCGCGGCAAGGATGAACAGAGCTGTGGTGGTCTTTCTTGATAGTATAGACAAAGTGAACAGTGTCGTGGAAAGCGGAGTCGCAATCCGCGATGTGTTCACACATGGCAGGTCATGCCACTGTTTAACTCGGCGAGGAGAGTTATGATCTCTAACGCTCCCCCGTTCCTCAGTAACGAGGCGCTGGGTAGAGAACTGGGCCGCTATGGGCTTCTAGTGTCTCCGATCCGGATGGTGTCTCTAGGGTGCAAGTCCCCACATTTAAAGCACGTCCTGTCGTTCAGGAGAAATACGTTCATGATTCTAAAGAATAACGAAGCCGATTTGGACCTAGTAATGAAATTCAAGGTTGAAAACTTTGATTATACGGTCTTTGCAACAACAGAGAATCAGAAATGTTTTAAATGCGGACTAGAGGGTCATTTCGCGCGGTTGTGTCCGCAGTTGAAAGAAGGCGCCGGGGTGGCCGGGACGGTGGCCCCGTTGTCTGCCGCAGTGCCCGTCGCGGGGCCCCCGGTGGCCGCCGCGGTGGCCGACGCGGAGCCCCCGCGGTGGCCCCGGTGGCTGCCGCGGTGCCCCCGCGGAGCCCCCGGTGGCCGCCGCGGTGCCCGCCGAGGGCCCCCCCGGTGCCCGCCGCGGTGGCCCCGGTGGCTGCCGCGGTGCCCGCCGCGGACCCCCCGGTGCCTCCGGTGCCCACCGCGGGGCCTCCGGTGGCCGCCGCGGGGCCCCTGGTGGATATCGCGGTGGCCCCGTTGTCTGCCGCGGTGGCCGCCGCGGGGCCCCTGGTGGCCGCCGCGGTGGCCCCCGCGGGGCCCCTGGTGGCCGCCACGGTGGCCCCCGCGGAGCCCCCGGGGTGGCCGCCGCGGTGGCCGCCGCGGAGCCCCCGGTGGCGGCCCCAGTGGCTGCCGCGGTGCCCGCCGCGGACCCCCCGGTGCCTCCGGTGGCTGCCGCGGTGCCCGCCGAGGGCCCCCCCCCGGTGCCCACCGCGGGGCCTCCGGTGGCCGCCGCGGGGCCCCTGGTGGATATCGCGGTGGCCCCGTTGTCTGCCGCGGTGCCCGTCGCGGGGCCCCCGGTGGCCGCCGCGGTGGCCCCCGCGGAGCCCCCGGTGGCCGCCGCGGTGCCCGCCGAGGGCCCCCCCGGTGCCCGCCGCGGTGGCCCCGGTGGCTGCCGCGGTGCCCGCCGCGGACCCCCCGGTGCCTCCGGTGCCCACCGCGGGGCCTCCGGTGGCCCCTGGTGGCCGCCGCGGTGGCCGCCGCGGTGGCCCCCGCGGAGCCCCCGGTGGCGGCCCCAGTGGCTGCCGTGGTGGCCGCGGCGGGCACCGCGGCAGCCACCGGGCCACCGCGGCGGGCGCCGGGGGTCCGCGGGGGCCACCGCGGAGCCCCCGGTGGCTGCCGCGGACCCCCCCCGGTGCCCACCGCGGGGCCGGGGGCACCGCGGCGGCCACCGGGGGGGGTCCGCGGCAGCCACCGGGGCCACCGGGGGCAGCCACTGGGGGGCACCGCGGCGGCCACCGGGGGGGGTCCGCGGCAGCCACCGGGGCCACCGGGGGCAGCCACTGGGGGGCCCCGCGGTAACCACCGGGGGCACCGCGGCGGGCACCGCGGCAGCCACTAGGGCCGCCACCGGGGGCCCCCGGTTTTCTAGACAAATCAAAAGGACGCAAAGTTAAAATAGGAAAGCATTTTTCTAATTTAACCGCTTTCATCGGATCAGTAAAGCGTATAGGCCTAAAAAACAACCCCAGTGAAGCATCCGAAAATTGCTTCACAAGAAAGGAAACCTACAGGCTGAGGAAGCTATTACAAAAGGCAAAGTTGGAGGTGGTCTCCAACGATAACGCCTTCTGAACAGTCTTGTTTTTTTTCGTTGTGTGGTTTTTTTTTGGTGTTGGACTGCCCTTTTAAAAACAACAAATGTGTGATTTTAGAATCGGCAATTTAAATTTAAATGGGGCGAGAAACGTTTTTAAAAGAGCCTGTCTTTTTCAGCTTTTTAGTGAGAAGAGACTTGACGTTTTATTTGTGCAAGAAACGCACAGTACAGCCGATATGGAAAGTGAGTGGAAGAAGGAATGGAGCGGAGATGTGTTTCTAAGTCACAAGTCTTTTAACAGTGGTGGAGTGGGCATTTTATTCTCGAATCATTTTAAACCTTTCTCTTATGTTAAGGAGGTGGTAGTGGAAGGCCGGCTTTTAAAAATAAAAGCCCAATATGAGGAGGTGAAGATGGTTTTTATCAATATTTATGCCCCAACCAGAGGAACGGAAAGACTACTGTTTTTAGACACTCTTAGTGAAACTATAAGCCAGTGTGATAGCGACGAGTATTTGTTTTTAGGAGGTGATTTTAACTGCACGGAGGATTTCTCACTGGACAGGAATCACCTTGAGCCTCACCCTGCCTCTCTGAAGCCACTCACACGGCTCACGGCTTCATGCGAGCTGAGGGATGTGTGGAGAAGTTTCCATGGGATTCAGAGGCAGTACACCTGGGCTCATACTAGAGACAATAGTTTATCGTTAGCTAGGCTAGACAGGTTTTATTGTTTTAAGCATCATTTTAACGTCTTTAAATGCAGCTCTATTATTCCTGTTGGTTTTACTGATCACTGTTTGGTTCAATGTTCAGTGTTTATAAGCAATGTAAAATCCAAAAGTGCTTTTTGGCACTTTAATAACACACTTTTAATTGATAGGAATTTTAGAGACGCTTTCATGTTTTTCTGGGGTGAGTACCGAAAAAGGAAGAATGATTTTATCTCCTTGCAGCAGTGGTGGGATGTTGGAAAGTGTCAGATAAAAGACGTGTGTCAACAGTATACTCTCAATGTCAGCAGGGACAGGGCCAGGACAATGAGAGAACTAGAGATTGGAATCGTGGACATGCAGTCCTTGGCGGAGTCCACAGGAAATCGAGGCCATATTGAGGAACTCACAGCAAAAAAGACAGCTTTGAGCAGCCTGCTGGGCATCAAAGCACAGGGGGCGCTGGTCAGGTCCCGTTTTACGAATGCAATGCACATGGACACACACTATCACACTATTTCTTTAGCCTTGAACGGAGGAATGGGCAGAGAAAAATCTTTCATTCCCTGTGCACAGAAAATGGAACAACTGTATACGAGCATGACGAAATACGCAGATATGCAGCAGCTTTCTACAAAGGCTTGTACACAAGTGAGGTCAGTGCTCACACTGAGAGTGCGCAGCCTTTTTTTGAGGGCCTTCCTCAGGTCCAGGCAAACAAAGTCCTTGAGGAAGTGCTTTCTACGGAGGAGCTAAAGGAGGCACTACAGTCCCTGAAGGCTGGCAAGGCTCCAGGCATTGATGGCCTGCCGGCAGACTTTTTTAAGTTGTTTTGGCCTGTCATCGGTGAGGACCTGCTAGAAGTACTCAAGGACAGCCTGGCAACAGGGTGCTTGCCCTTGAGTTGCAGGAGGGCGGTAGTTACGCTGCTGCCAAAGAAGGGAGATCTGCAACAATTGAAAAATTGGAGGCCAGTCTCCCTGCTGTGTACCGATTACAAGTTGTTGTCCAAGGTGCTGGCTACAAGATTGGGGAGGGTGTTGGCGGAGGTCATCCATGTGGACCAGTCTTACTGTGTGCCCGGCAGGCTGATCACGGATAATGTCATGTTAATTCGAGATTTTTTGGAAGTCTCAGGTTCATTGGAAATAGAGACTGGTCTTATTTCCATAGACCAGGAAAAGGCTTTTGACCGGGTTGAACATCAATACCTGTGGCGTACGCTGCAGGCGTTTGGTTTCAGCCCTGGTTTCATAGCCATGATCCAGGTCCTTTACCGTGACATTGAGAGTATGGTGAAGATTAACGGTGGCTTGAGTGCCCTGTTTAAAGTGCAGAGGGGTGTGAGGCAAGGATGTAGCCTGTCAGGGATGCTGTACTCCCTGGCCATAGAACACCTTCTGCACAACTTAAGACACAAGTTGGCAGGCGTTTGCGTCCCAGGGTGCAGTGGTCTTTTTAAACTATCCGCTTATGCTGATGATGTTATAATTTTTGTGAATAACCAGAAAGACGTTAATACTATGAAGGAGATGACACAGAATTTTGGTTTGTTATCGTCGGCAAGAGTCAACTGGGGAAAAAGCGAGGCTTTGGCAGTTAGCAAGGATATAGCTAGAAGCGTCAAGCTACCAGGGGGGCTAACATAGAAGAAGGGGGGGATTAAATATCTGGGAGTTTTAGTCGGAACCAAAGAATACATGAAAGGGAACTGGGACAATGTTTTAGAAACAGTTGAGGGAAGAATAAGGAAGTGGGCTTGGGTCTTCCCACAGGTATCCTATAAAGGTCGGGTCTTGGTTTTAAACTATTTGGTTTCATCTATGTTGTGGCATCGCCTTGCCTGTTGTGATCCTCCACCCAATTTACTGGCGAAGGTGCAAGCTTTAATAGTGAATGCTTTCTGGGATAAGCTACACTGGTTGCCCCAGAGCATTCTGTACTTTCAGGCTGGGTTTCATAAAAAGGTTTTTAACAGGACCAAAAGACTTGGTGTGGAAACCACTGGCAAGGTCCATCTTAAAGCGAGCTGGTGGCTACGGGCTTGGCACTTCACTGTTCTTATTGGATTTTACATTGCAGGATTTTAAAAACATCCCAGAGTTTTACCGAAGTGTTTTTAGTGTTTGGAGCTTATTCAAGAAAGAGAGGGTAGATGGTCCAACCTCATTTTACTGGCTGCTTAATGAACCAGTGGTTCCAGGAGGACGGTTTGCAGCTGAGGGCACATTTGGCTCCACTCTCCAGGAAAATCTCCAGAGGTCCAAGGTCACAACCTTATAAAGCAGTATAAAGCAGTGATGTGAAAATCTTGTGTGCAATACCCGACGACAGACAGCAGTTATAAAATAAGATAAAAATAGATAAAAATTTAATAAAGTTAAAAATTTGAAATAAAAAATAAAAATGCAATTTATAAAATGCAAAAATCAGCACAGAAAAGAGCAATATGTATATATAAATCAATGTAATAAAATATACATTGTTATATGTTATACGCCCTTGTTCAGCAGCCTGATGGCCTGACTGTGGAAGCTATCTCTAAGCCTATTTGTGCGGCACTTGATACTGCGGTATCGCCTGCCTGACGGTAATAGTGAGTACAGTTTGTGGCTGGGGTGGGCAATGTCTTTTATAATTCGTTTGGCCTTGGCCACGCACCGCTGATTGTAAATATCCAGGAGGGAGGGGAGCTCACCTCCAACGATATACTGGGCCGTCCGCACCACCCTTTGAAGCGCTCTGCGCTCGAGTGCAGTGCAGTTCCCGTACCAGGCGGTGATACACCCTGTAAGAACACTCTCGATGGTGCCGTTGTAGAATGTTCTCAGGATGCGGGGGCCCATGCTGAATTTCTTCAGACGCCTGAGAAAATACAGGCGTTGTTGGGCCCTTTTCACCACGTGTGTGGTGTGCGTGGACCATGTGAGGTCCTCGGAGATGTGCACGCCGAGGAAGTTGAAGCTGCTGACCCTCTCTACTGCAACGCCATCGATGGAGATAGGGCTGTGCTCTCCCCTCTGCCTCCTGAAGTCCACGATCAGCTCCTTGGTCTTCTTGACGTTGAGGGCGAGGCTGTTCTCCTGGCACCACTGCTCCAGCGATCCGACCTCCTCCCTGTAGGCTATCTCGTCGTCGCCGGCGATCAGGCCCATCACTGTCGTGTCGTCAGCAAACTTGACGATGACGTTGGAGCTGTGCATAGCCATGCAGTCGTGGGTGTAGAGGGAGTAGAGGAGAGGGCTCAGCACGCATCCCTGGGGGGCTCCCGTGTTGAGGGTCAGTGGCTCTGATGTGGTGCTGCCCATCCTCACCACCTGGCGGCGGTCCGACAGGAGGTCCAGTATCCAGCTGCACGTGGATGGGGGTACGCCTAGACCTCTCAGCTTGGTGTCGAGCTTGGCAGGAACTATTGTGTTGAATGCTGAGCTGTAGTCCACAAACAGCATTCGCACATAACAGTTCTTTCCCTCCAGGTGGGAAAGGGCAGTGTGGAGGGCCATGGCAATTGCGTCGTCCGTGGACCTATTTTGATGATATGCAAATTGCCATGGGTCCAGCGTGGTAGGTAACACGGAGCAAATAAAGTCCTTGACCAACCTCTCGAAGCATTTGCTAACGATCGAGGTGAGGGCTACAGGTCTATAGTCATTCAGGCATGTTACCTTGGGTTGTTTAGGGACAGGCACGATGGTGGACATCTTGAAGACCGCGGGGACAACAGCCTGGGACAGGGAGAGGTTGAAGATGTCTGCAAAGACTCCTGCCAACTGGTCTGCGCATGCTCTGAGGACGCGGCCCGGGATGTCGTCGGGGCCTGCCGCCTTACGGATGTTCAGCCGCTTGAAGGTGCGGCGCACATCCGCCTCCGAGATGCGCAGCTGGCTGGTCTCCTCAGTCGGTGCTGGCTTCGGCGGGCTGCCGTTTACGTCGAACCGAGCAAAAAATGTATTTAGCTCTCCTGGGAGGGAGGTAGAGGAGTTCTCTACACAACTGGTTCTCCCTCTGAAGTTCGTTATCGTCTGCAGCCCCTGCCACATACCCCTCGCATCGTGGTTCTTGAATTTATCTTCCACTCTATCCTTATACTCCCACTTGGCAGTGACGATGGTCTTACGGAGGTCGTAACGGGCTCTCGTATATTCCTCCGTATTCCCGGAACCAAAGGCGGCGTTACGCGCATGTAGGGCAGCGCGAACATCGCCGTTAATCCACGGTTTCTGGTTGGGATATATCCGAACCGACTTGGTCGGAACAACGTCATCTATGCACTTCTTGATGAACCCGGTGACCGACGACGCGTACTCGTTGATGTTATTGTCCGAGGCAACGCGGAACATGTGCCAGTCAGCGTGATCAAAACAATCCTGCAGCGTAGAGTCTGATTGGTCCGACCAGCATTGGACCTCCCTCACAGCGATCGGTTGCTGCTTCAGTCTCTGCCTATAGGCGGGGAGTAGCTGGATAGAGCGGTGGTCTGATTTGCCGAACGGTGGGCGGAGGAGGGCCTTGTAGCCATCATGGAAGGGAGTGTAGCAGTGGTAATCGCGTGTAATCGTGCCCAAGATGGTCGGAGATAATCCAGCTGTGACTTCGGGCGGGACGTACGAGTTGAAAGAATGAAAAAACTCCGGTAGGCGGCGAGCGACTGTCGATCTGATCTCCCGAAGTGTGCAAAAGTTATAAGTGAACTTGCTGCTAACTTCCTGAACTAAAATAGTTGCGATAAAAAGAATAAATAACAAAAAACTGCGTCGTCGTGCGGGAGCTCGCGACACACGGCAGCCATCTCGTACGGCGCCATACTCCTGGTGACTGGGACAGGTGGTGGAGCTGGCTGGACCAGACTTGGACGATGGCGCGGCCTTGGCTAGCCATATGGGAGTGAGGTCTTCAAGGATTATACTAAAATGACTGGACCAATGGAAGAGCAAACTAAGTGGAAATGAGTGTGTCCTTTTAAGAATGTTTTATAATGGTTTTAGAGTGCCAGGTGACAGTGATCCTTTCCCCTCCATTGACATTAGCCCTGATTTTAAAAACTGTACTGGGATCTTTTTAAATACAGGGAAGTTTCGCCTCAATACGCTAAAAAGTAAAATAGCCTATGCTGTGTGTGCCAAAGTCCTGAACAAGGTAAAACTAAATGGGCGCGCGGACAGTCCCTGGAGGGCGTACCTGGGCTTGACGGATGAAATCAGGCCTGAGTGGAGGTAGTGTACAAACCACCGCTGATTAGAGGTTGCAGACCTACAATGGAGGATTTTACATGGTATTGTGGCTGTCAACTCTTTTATCTCGATTTTAAACCATAGTGTGTCGGAAGGTTGTCCGTTCTGCACACGGAGGGAAACCATTTTTCACTGTTTTGTAGAATGCCCCAGACTCTCTCCATTGTTTGTTTTATTAGAGAGGCTTGTTGTGTCTTTTGGGGATTTTTTTACAAAACTGGTTTTTATCATTGGTTTTAAATATAGGAAGACGACCAGTCAGAAGTGTCAACTTTTAAATTTTGTATTTGGGCAGGCAAAGATGGCAATCTATTTAAGTAGAAAAAGAAAAATTGAAAGCGATCAAGAGGCCTGTCCAAAAATGGTTTTTATCAAGTCCTTAAAGGCAAGGATCTTGGTAGATTATAAATTCTATAAAGAAATGAATGATTTGGAGACATTTGGCAGCAGATGGTGCTATAAACAAGCTTTGTGCCAAATAAAAGATGAGGAACTGGTATTTGGCGATGGGCTGGTCTGAAGGGTCCATCGTCTTGTTCTTGTGTTTTTGTTTTGGGTGTTTTATTTTGGTTGCTTTATCGTATATTTATGTTTCTTGTGTGTTTGACAACCTCATTGTGGGGATTTTTGTTTTAAAAAAAAAAGGATCTCTGATGAACTTTTGTTTGAAAAATGTTTTGAAGTCAAATAAATGAGTTTTCAAAATGTCAAAGATTTTTCTCTCTCTCTCTCTCTCTCTCTCTCTCTCTCTCTCTCTCTCTCTCTCTCTCTCTCTCTCTCTCTCTCTCTCTCTCTCTCTCTCTCTCTCTCTCTCTCTCTCTCTCTCTCTCTCTCTCTCTCTCTCCCCCTCACCTGCCCCCCCTCTTTCTCTCTCTCACTCGTTCTTTCTCTCTCCCCCTCATCTGCCCCCCCCCTCTCTCTCACTCACTCACTCACTCACTCTTTCTCTCTCTCTCTCTCACTCTCTCTCTCCCCCCTCCTCTGCCCCCCCCCCCGCTCTCGCTCTCTCTCTCTCTCTCTCTCTCGCTCTCTCTCTAACTCGCTCTCACTCGTTCTCTCTCTCTCCCCCCTCATCTGCCCCCTCTCTCTCTCTCTCTTTCGTTCTCTCTCTCTCTCTCTCTCGTTCTCTCACTCGTTCTTTCTCTCTCCCCCTCATCTGCCCCCCCCTCTCTCTCTCTCTCTCTCTCTCTCTCTCTCTCTCTCTCTCTCTCTCTCTCTCTCTCGTTCTCTCACTCGTTCTTTCTCTCTCCCCCTCATCTGCCCCCCCCCTCTCTCTCTCTCTCGCCCCCCCTCTCTCTCTCTCATTCTCTCTCTCTCTCATTCTCTCTCTCTCTCTCTCTCTCTCTCTCTCTCTCTCTCTCTCTCTCTCTCTCTCTCTCTCTCTCTCTCTCTCTCTCTCTCTCTCTCTCTCTCTCTCTCTCTCTCCTCTCTCTCTCTCCCTCTCTCTCTCTCTTTCTCTCTCTCTCCCCCCCTCATCTGCCCCACCTCTCTCTCGTTCTTTCTCTCTTCCCCCTCATCTGCCCCTCTCTCTCTCTCTCTCTCTCTCTCTCTCTCTCTTTCAGGTTCCCACATACATCAGGTGATGTATGGTTGTGAGTGGGATGATGAGGATGGTGATATTGGTGGTTATGCCCAGTTTGGTTATGATGGGGAGGACTTCATATTGTTTGACCTGGAGACCAAGACATGGATCGCTCCAAAACCACAGGCTGTCTCCACCAAACAGAGATGGGAACAGGATAGAGCTGTTAATGAACACTTGATGAACTACATCACCATCATCAAGGAGTGTGTTGATTGGCTGAAGAAGTACCTGGCCTATGGGAAGAGCACTCTGCAGAGAACAGGTAGAGTCACATGACCAGGTGGGAGTGAGTGTTTTGGAGCGAGGCGGTTTGAGTGAGCGGTTTGCGTGAGTTAAAACTTTCTGAAAGTTATTTCTATCTTCTATCTGTGTGTCTATTATACACTGTGTCACATGACACAGTTGTGTGTCAAGTCCACAACTGTCAAGTTGTGGACTTGACAGGAGCAAACATGGACGATGCTGCTGCCCTGGCTTCGCGTTTGGAGGTGAAATCCATCAGGACGGTCAGCATGATGCTGGGGAAATGGAGGCAGGGGCTCAGTGAGATGGAACGTGGCATGTTGACAGAGTATAAAAACGGGTCTCTTCATCCTAGTGATGAGGATCTTTTTCCTACAGTTAAGCTGCAGCCTGATTTTAAAAACTGCACAGGGCCTCTTTTAGTAATGGGAGATGTTTCTGGTGTGTTTTTTGATGTGGTTAATGGTAAATGTCTGTACAGACTGTTGGTCAAGGTTCTCCACAAGGAGAAGCTCAACGGGAGAGGTGACACTCCCTGGAGAGCGCACCTTGGTCTCAGTGATGAGGTGAAACCAGAGTGGCGAGCACTGTACAAACCACCATTATTCAAAATAATTGGCGATCTGCAGTGGAGGGTTTTACATGGCATAGTGGCTGTCAATGCTTTTATTTCCCTATTGAACCCTAATGTCTCACATGACTGTCCTTATTGTGCGCAAAGGGAAACAGTTTTCCACTGTTTTCTGGACTGTTCCAGGCTGCTGCCTCTGTTAGGGTTACTAGAGAGACTTTTCCAGTCTGGTGAGAGGTACATTTTGGGTTTTAGATACAGTAGAAAAGAAAAAAGCAAGTGTCATCTTTTTAATTTCATTTTAGGGAGAGCAAAGATGGCTGTGTATCTCAGTAGGAGGAACGAGATAGAACAGGTCTTGGATCATGATGCTGTATGTCTGTTCAGAAAGATGATCAAAGCCAGACTGAGCATAGATTCTAATTATTATAGAGCAATGAACAACCTAGATCAGTTCACCGATCTATGGGCACATAAAGGAGTGTTGTGCTCTGTAATAGTAGATGAGCTGGTATTGGCAACTGAGCTGATTTGAGTTTTTCTTTGTTGTGGTTGTTTTTGGTTGTTGGTGGTTCAGTTAGGGCTGGTAGACAGACAGGTGAGGGTTCAGTTAGGGCTGGTAGACAGACAGGTGAGGGTTCAGTTAGGGCTGGTAGACAGACAGGTGAGGGTTCAGTTAGGGCTGGTAGACAGACTGGTGAGGGTTCAGTAAGGGCTGGTAGACAGACAGGTGAGGGTTCAGTTAGGGCTGGTAGACAGACAGGTGAGGGTTCAGTTAGGGCTGGTAGACAGACAGGTGAGGGTTCAGTTAGGGCTGGTAGACAGACAGGTGAGGGTTCAGTTAGGGCTGGAAGACAGACAGGTGAGGGTTCAGTAAGGGCTGGTCGACAGACAGGTGAGGGTTCAGTTAGGGCTGCACACACACACACACACACACACACACACACACACACACACACACACACACACACACACACACACACACACACACACACACACACACACACACACACACATTATTGGCATAGATGTTTATATACAATATAAAACGGAACATTATATATAACTGAACATAATAACTGAATATTATATAAAGCTGAACATTACATATAGCTGAACATTATATATTATTAAACATAATACATAACTAAACTAAATTACATAGTAAGAACAATGAGTAAAGAGTAACATGACACTTGTGTGTGTGCGTCACGTTCTAGTCTCATGTAGATAATGACGTCAGAGCCTTCTTGAGTTCCTATTGGTCCTTGTTCTTCCTTAGCGTCTTGTCGACAGGCTTCCTGGTCGTCAGATGCGGCAGTGTGAGTCTCGTCTGTTGA
This sequence comes from Muraenolepis orangiensis, assembly GCA_027704905.1. Lineage (NCBI taxonomy): Eukaryota > Metazoa > Chordata > Actinopteri > Gadiformes > Muraenolepididae > Muraenolepis > Muraenolepis orangiensis. The sequence goes on along the minus strand of CM051021.1, from coordinate 3,595,747 downwards.
TTCTCTCATTACATTACATTACATTACATTACATTACAGTCATTTAGCACAGTGATTCTTAAACTAGGGGTCGTGACCCCAAACGGGGTCGGCAAAAACTTCCGTGGGGTCGCAAAATTATTTGTTACTTCAGTCGGAAATTAGCTGTTATAACACCTGGTGAAACAACGAAAAATAAAATGTCAATACAATGAAAATCTGCCTTTTTCTCATTCCTACACGCTGTTAAGAGGGAGAGAGAGAGAGAGAAAAAAAGTTGCCCAGCTTTAAATGGCGTTTCGAATCGTTTATTGGTCCTATGATAGAAACAATGTAACAATCTGCGCCCACTGTTCAAACTCAATTTCTTCCCGGTTTTTTTACAATACGTCATAGTTAACTCGCCACGTTACTAGCCACGTTTGTGATACTAGCCACTTTTTTAGCCACTAGCCTAGTTATAACTTTCATCAAAAATGGACAGGTGGCTGCTAAAAAACAATGATATGAGCTCAGAAGTGCCATCTACCTCCAGTTGTGCACCTACTCCTCCGCGATCCTCAGATGGGACAAGTTTGGCCGGTGGTGAGAATAAAAAAGACCCACCAACGAGGCGTCGCCGATACCTGAAAGAATTTCTTAAATATGGATTCACGTGCCAGGTAAAACATGAGCTCGACCACCCACAGTGTGTTATTTGCGGCGATGTTCTGGCACATGAAAGTTTAAAGCCCACAAAAATGAGACGACATCTCGAAAGCCGACATCCAGATGATGCTCAGAAACCCATGACATTTTTTTTACGAAAAGAAGCTGCGCTGCATGGGCAAAAGACCGTTGTGCATAGCCAAGCTACTGTGCCCACCAAAGCCTTGGCAGCGTCATACAAAGTGGCCCACCTTGTAGCCAAAGCACAAAAGCCACACACAATTGCTGAAAGCCTCATCCTTCCTGCAGCAATTGCGATGACCACAGCAATGCATGGTGAAAAGATCGCAAGTGTGCTTAAACAGATTCCCCTCTCCAATGATACCATGTCCAAACGCATTAACGACATCGCTAATGATATGAAATGCCAGCTCATCGAGAGAGTGAAAAACAGCCGGTTTTCTTTGCAGTTAGACGAGTCTACTGACTTGACTAATGTAGCCCATTTAATGGTTTTCATTCGCTACAGTCATGACGGGAAACTGCATGAGGACATGCTGTGCTGCTCTCCGATGGAAGGAAGATGTACTGGTGGAGACATTTTTAACTGTCTTAATGGTTGGATGGAGGAGACAGGCCTGGATTGGGATAAATGCATAAGCATATGCACTGACGGTGCCGGGGCTATGATGGGAAAACACAAAGGGCTGAAAGCCAAGGTCCTTAGCGTTGCACCACATGTCAAGTTCACACACTGCATTATCCATAGGGAGGCCCTGGCATCCAAGACACTTGAACCCGAGCTTAACAATGTTCTTCAAACAGCAATCCAAATAGTGAATTCGATCAAATCGCGCCCTTTAAATTCACGACTCTTCGCCCTTCTCTGCCAGGAAATGGGGTCTGCACATGAATCCCTTCTTTTTCATTCAGAGGTAAGGTGGCTTTCACGGGGCAAAGTTCTTACACGCCTGTTCGAGTTGCGAAGCGAGGTGCGCACCTTCCTCTCAGACGTGCATTCCCCTCTTGCAGACCATCTTACTGACTCGAGATGGTTATCACGTCTTGCATACCTGGCGTGCATATTTGACAAATTAAATAGTCTCAACCTGTCACTACAAGGCCCCAGCACAAACATCCTGACCCTCTCAGACAAAGTGAATGCTTTCACAAAAAAATTGCAGCGTTGGGCAGCCCGTGCAGAGAGTGGGGACTTTGAAATGTTCTCGGAGCTGCACGACTTTTTGGAGAGTGACATGAATGCCAATTCATTGAAAGAGTCAATAACCTGTCATCTTCGTAGTCTCCTCGACAAATTCAATCAGTACTTCCTCACGGAGAATGTAGAGCCTTTTGACTGGGTACGACAACCATTCACCAACTGCTCCTCAAACAACCTGCCATCTGAGCTCGAGGATGCGCTGATTGAGCTGTCCAGCGACCGCACATTGCAGGCGTCGTTTGCCTCAAAAACTCTAGATGAATTCTGGCTGTCAGTTGTGCAGGAATACCCCGGGTTGTCCAAGGCTGCCATGGACATCCTCACGCCGTTTGGATCAACCTATCTGTGCGAAAAGACATTTTCGTCCCTGGCCTACATAAAGAACAAATACAGATGTCGTCTCAACAGCATGGAGGAGAATCTTCGTGTTGCTGTGAGCAGCATCGATCCTCGAATTGACCTGCTATGCTCGCGGAAGCAGGCCCATCCTTCTCATTGACATGGCGTCCGTTATAAGAGGAAGTGAGATCGTTCCAATCATACACACTCTCTGTTGACTCTTGACTCCCGTTTGATTTGGACATTTGTTTCATTGCTTTGTTTGTTCCAGTTCTTGTTTGCGTTAATAAATTGTTGCCGCCCAGGCCTTTTCTTACACATTGCCTATTTGTTTTTGCTTGATTGACAGTCGTTACCATGGGTTTGCAATGCATAACGTTGTCCTGGCAACGCGATTTACAGCCCGCCTCCAAACAACCAAACTGCAGATGGCATTGCTGTTTCTTTCAAAATGTAAATTAATCAATGTTACGAGGTGAAAATCACTACCAATCGAAACATGTCGAGGCGTTTATGTATTCTTCTGGAGTATTAAAAGGAAAAGTTTGCGCTAGCATGAAAGATAAAGTTTATATAAAAATAATCTCTTCTGTATCACTCAAATCATTGGAGACGCAAACTCGTAAATTAATTCACACAAAATCGTTCCTTTTCCATAAAATAATCGTCCATACGTTGTTAATTTGTTTGGATTGGAACAAAAAATCGGTTGCTACGGAAACGTGACGTCACACTTACACACTTTTGGGAAAGTGGGGTCACCAAACCTCTCCAGTTTTTTTTGTGGGGTCGTCAGACAAAAAGTTTAAGAACCACTGATTTAGCAGACGCTTGTATCCTAAGTGACTTCCATCTCTTTCTTCTAGATGCATCGATATGACGGCGCTAAGAGGGATACTGCTGTTGCTTTGTTGTCTCGGTGTGTCCTCAGGTAACACCGCTTACAACTCACTTTGGATTGATTTAAAACACACTTGAACCCATGTTGGTTTAGTGTCCGTCAATAGACGCTGTTTTAGTGGGTTAATTCATCCACAACACCATTCATCATTTACTTCCAATACACACACAACACACCACACCTTTGATAATAGACTACTAAATACAACTAAGTCTGTTGTGTTCACGTTCTTAACAGAAGACATAAAGATAAAGAAGGTTAAAATAAGTTATTTCATAAATAATAGTTTATTCTCTCCATGTCCGCAAGAATGGTACAAAAGTGTTTTAAAGTGTTGTAAGATGTAAGGATGTCAATGAGATAAAGCTTCCTGTTTTACCTGTCCGGCCAGGGGGCGGAGCCACGGGTCTATCTCTACAGTGATGTACAGTATTAACCTGTCTGTCTGTCTACAGTGATGTACAGTATTAACCTGTCGGTCTGTCTGTCTGTCTGTCTTTCTACAGAGATCCACTCTCTGATGTATTTCTCCACAGCGTCGTCTGGACTCTCAAACTTCCCAGAGTATGTGACTGTTGGGATGGTGGATGAAGTTCAGATCGTTCACTATGACAGCAACAGCCAGAGAGCAGAACCCAGACAGGTGTGGATGGAGCAGGTCACCAAAGACGACCCACACTACTGGGAGAGGAACACTAGAAAGGCTTTTGGTGCCCAGGAGACCTCCAAAGTCAGCATTGAGAACCTAAAGATTTGCTTTAACCAGACAGGAGGTAAGTTTATATCTAATGTCTTAACTCTCAACATGAATATATCATTCTAATGTTATAACAAATAAATACACACATGTACATACACATGTATACAAATACACATATAATAATAGAATAAGTACATAAGTACACATGAACACAAATACAAAACATGAATCTGAAATCAGACTTCAGAACATGAGTATTCATGTAAGTACTCAGTGTAGAAGTACTCAGTGTAGAAGTACTCAGTGTAGCAGTACTCAGTGTAGCAGTACTCAGTGTAGCAGTACTCAGTGTAGCAGTACTCAGTGTAGCAGTACTCAGTGTAGAGGTACTCAGTGTAGCAGTACTCAGTTTAGCAGTACTCCGTGTAGAAGTATTCAAAGTATTGGTGTATAGATTGAGTCTAAAAGTTGTCATTCAACATGACAAAGCCAATCCAATTAATGCTCTCGCTCTCTCTCTCTCTCTCGCTCTCTCTCTTAGGTTCCCACATATTTCAGACTATATATGGTTGTGAGTGGGATGATGAGCATGGTGATACTGGTGGTTATTTCCAGCATGGTTATGATGGAGAGGACTTCATATCGTTTGACCTGAAGACCAAGACATGGATCGCTCCAAAACCACAGGCTTTCTCCACCAAACAGAGCTGGGATCAGAATAGAGCTCATAATGAATACTTGAAGAACTACCTCACCAAGGAGTGTGTTGATTGGCTGAAGAAGTTCCTGGCCTATGGGAAGAGCACTCTGCAGAGAACAGGTAGAGTCACATGACCAGGTGGGCGTCGACAGACAGATGTCTCTGAGTCCCTGGTGTTTGAACTGGAACACTACAGGGAGGACCAGGAACAGACAGAATCTCTCTCTCTCTCTCTCTCTCTCTCTCTCTCTCTCTCTCTCTCTCTCTCTCTCTCTCTCTCTCTCTCTCTCTCTCTCTCTCTCTCTTTCTCTCTCTCTCTCTCTCTCTCTCTCTCTCTCTCTCTCTCTCATTCTCATTCTCTCTCTCTCCCCCCTCACCTGCCCCCACCCCTCTCTCTCTCGTTCTTTCTCTCGTTCTTTCTCTCTCCCACCTCTCTCTCTCTCTCTTTCTCTCAGGTTCCCACATAAATCAGGTGATGTCTGGTTGTGAGTGGGATGATGAGGATGGTGATACTGGTGGTTATCACCAGTATGGTTATGATGGGGAGGACTTCATATCGTTTGACCTGGAGACCAAGACATGGATCGCTCCAAAACCACAGGCTTTCTCCACCAAACAGAGATGGGAGCAGGATAGAGCTTATAATGAACACAAGAAGAACTACATCACCAAGGGGTGTGTTGATTGGCTGAAGAAGTACCTGGCCTATGGGAAGAGCACTCTGCAGAGAACAGGTAGAGTCACATGACCAGGTGGGAACGAGTGTTTTGGAGCGAGGCGGTTTGAGTGAGCGGTTTGCGTGAGTTAAAACTTTCTGAAAGTTATTTCTATCTTCTAACTGTGTGTCTATTATACACTGTGTCACATGACACAGTTGTGTGTCAAGTCCACAACTGTCAAGTTGTGGACTTGACAGGGGCAAACATGGACGATGCTGCTGCCCTGGCTTCGTGTTTGGAGGTGAAATCCATCAGGACGGTCAGCATGATGCTGGGAAAATGGAGGCCGGTGCTCAGTGAGATAGAACGTCGCATGTTGACGGAGTATAAAAACGGGTCTCTTCATCCTAGTGATGAGGATCTTTTTCCTACAGTTAAGCTGCAGCCTGATTTTAAAAACTGCACAGGGCCTCTTTTAGTAATGGGAGATGTTTCTGGTGTGTTTTTTGATGTGGTTAATGGTAAATGTCTGTACAGACTGTTGGTCAAGGTTCTCCACAAGGAGAAGCTCAACGGGAGAGGTGACACTCCCTGGAGAGCGCACCTTGGTCTCAGTGACGAGGTGAAACCAGAGTCTGTATGTCTGTTCAGAAAGATGATCAAAGCCAGACTGAGCATAGATTTGAATTATTATAGAGCAATGAACAACCTAGATCAGTTCACCGATCTATGGGCACATAAAGGAGTGTTGTGCTCTGTAATAGTAGATGAGCTGGTATTGGCAACTGAGCTGATTTGAGTTTTTCTTTGTTGTGGTTGTTTTTGGTTGTTGGTGTTTTTTTGGTGTTTTTTTTTTGTTGTGCTTTTAAAAGTTGTTTATCAATTGTTTGTGTAGGTTTCTTGAAAGGAGGACGAGTGTTATGTATAGTTGACTGTAATGCTTTTTGGTGTAATGCTAGAATGATTTATAAATAAAGTGTTCAATTCAAAATTCAAATTCTCTCTCCTTCTCCCTTTCTTTCTCTCTCCTGTCTGTCTTTTCTCTCTCGGTCTATCGGTCTCTCTCTCTCTCTTTCTTTGTTCTCTCTCTCTGTAAATGTTCTCTGTCTGCTCTCTCTCCCTCATTTGTCTGTCTGTCTTTCTCTCTTTCTCTTTCTCTCTCTCTCTCTCTCTCTCCTGTACAAGATGTTTATTGGCCATTTGTAACAAGTACATAGGAATGCTAACTCCCCATTCCCTCCCACAGGATAAATCTCCAATGTCGCTCTCGCTCTTACTCTCTCTCTCTAATATCTATCTTTCTAATATCTTATATGTACAATAAAAATAAACAAAAAAAGAGCAGCAAAGTCACTTAAATGACTGTACATGTTTATATATATTTATATATATATTTTCTTACAAAAATATTTTAAAGCATTTAAAGTGCCAGTAGTGCAGTGCATTTCAGATTCAGATTCAGAAAACTTTATTAATCCCGAGGGAAATTAAGGTGCAACAGTTGACACAGGGGGAATAAATGCACACACAAAAATACTAATACCTAAGCTAAAAAACATCAACATTGAACGTTGATTTGCATCAACATTTGCAACATCTCTCTCTCTCTCTGTCTGTCTGTCCAGAGCGTCCGTCGGTGTCTCTGCTCCAGAGGAGCCCCTCTTCCCCAGTGGTGTGCCATGCTACAGGCTTCTACCCTAACAGGGTGGTGGTGTTCTGGAGGAGAGACCACCAGGAGCTCCATGAGCACGTGGACCACGGGGAGGTCCTCCCCAACCACGACGGGACCTTCCAGGTCAGCGTTGGCCTGGACCTGACATCGGTCCCACCGGAGGACTGGACGAGGTACGAGTGTGTGGTCCAGCTGAAAGGCATCGAGGACATCCTGATCCCGCTGGACCCGGCCCTCATCATGACCAACTGGGGAGGAGATGGAGGTAGGGCGTCTCCACCTCATCAACGTGGTAAACACACAGCTCTCAGGAAGGGCTCACTTCAGTGGAACACGTTGGATTGTGGGTAAATGAGTCCTATAAATAGTAGTGTCACCCACCGTAACCGTGACAGTCAGTATCTGAGTGACTCTTACCTCATTTCCACCAACGCAAACTTAGTTCTAGTTCTGGGCTGGCGCTAGAGCCGGTTCGCACTTGGTTCAACTGGCGAACCGTCTAAGAACCGGTTTGCGTTTCCACTGACTAGAGAGCCACGTCATGTTGTCACTGTTTACGTCTGGATACGTCTCTGCTTTCCCAGCAACGCTAGCGCCAACTTCAAGCACAGTAACAACAATGGCGGACTCCATCATGTCTGTCCAGGTGTTGCTCCTGGCTTTCAGGCTACATTGGCTACAAACACGGCTGGTGCAACGCCTTGAGCTGCTCGTCTTGAGCGCTACGGACGGCCATTACGTTAGAGCTGCATTAATAAAAGAGTACTTCAACAGAAGGGACCATTGGCCTTTTCTTCTTCAAAACTGTCATCTTGTATTATGTTTCTCGGTTGATAAAGCATAATGAAGCAGACATTTATATTTATATTAAAAAACATTGCAGTGCAATTAGTCCATGTCAATAAAGCAGGCTCCGAGGGGCTCCTGGGTGAGCTGCAGCCCAGTGGGGGCGGTAGCTCCGCATCGACATCGTCGAGGGCAGACGACTCCATAAACTACTAAAACAAGAGAAAAGTGCATTAAAACATGTCTCCACTACACTACACTTAACTGTTTTTAGAAAGTAGCATCCTGACGTTAGCTATTGTTATCAAGGCTATGCTAGCGGCTCACAGAAGCCTACGATCATAGCTACTAACATTGATGTGAGAAATGAGGAGCTCGCTAAACAGCTTAGAAATGCAAAGCTGGTTGGCAACACGGGAAAGATTTATGAAGTAAAACTTACCAGGACCAGTGTGACAGCAGCGGATCATCCAGTTTGTTATCGTTAGCTCCTCGGTTCTGTCCCCCTCTGAAGACATCTCGCGCTGTAGTTTTTCTAATAGCGGTTTGTTCTAGAAGCTCCTCTAGTTTATTGTGACCTTCTGTGGAGGCCGTTTGTTTCCTCCACGGACCACTGCTGCTTCACCTTCAGGGAATCTCGGGTGTTTTAAAAATGGTGGTCACAAAGTTTTAGTTGGTCTGTTGGTCACGATAAGCCCCGCCCCCAGCCCCTGACGTAGCGGTTCTTGCTGCTAGATGGATGAGTGATGGACTCTGTTCACCCTATATGATTACAGACCTCCTTTTCTTCTCTTGATTTACCTGAAGGTATCAGCACCCCCATCATCATTGGGTCTGTGGTTCTCCTCCTCGCTGCTGTTGTTGGAATCTGTGTTGGAGTCTTTGTGCGCAAGAGGAGGAACGGTGAGTGAATCCAACTCTTCAGGAGGACCAACACCTGAACTCCACCTGCTCCTACTTCCTTCCCCCTCGTTGCATCCGTTCCTACAATCTGATTGGTTGTGGTCATACACTAGTGGTCTCCATCTCTGAATGGAGAACCTCCTCTAGTATCGTGTCCACAGTGATGTTGTGATGTTAAGAATATCAAAGTATAATAACAGTCAGATATTTACCACTGTTACAACACTGTACAACACTGTTAATCACTTCTCTTGATCCTTAGAGTCAGCCAAGCGCCGACTGGCTGGTGACTCAAATGTGTTTTTACAGCAGATTAACACTTCAGTATTGAATGAGAGTCTCTGGACTGAACTATACAGCTCTGTTGACCTAGATACATCTAGCTCACTGGACTATACAGCTCTGTTGACCTAGATACATCTAGCTCACTGCACTTTAGAGCTCTGTTGACCTAGATACATCTAGCTCACTGGACTATACAGCTCTGTTGACCTAGATACATCTAGCTCACTGGACTATACAGCTCTGTTGACCTAGATACATCTAGCTCAGTCATGAATTCAGCTCCTCACATTCTGCTACTTACCAGGTTCTGACACCAGCTCTGAGGTCCCTGGGGAACAGAATCCAGCTCCTGAGGCCCAACCTCTGAACACAGAGTCAGTATTTGGTGACATCACAACATTTAAGAGGGTGAACATATTTTTACAGAACATTACTGCAATATATCATCACAGTAATATATTAACAGTATTATCTTAACATCATCACAGTAATATATTAACAGTATTATCTTAACATCATCACAGTAATATATGAACAGTATTATCTTAACATCATCACAGTAATATATGAACAGTATTATCTTAACATCACAGTAATATAGTAACAGTATTATCTTAACATCATCACAGTAATACATTAACAGTATTATCTTAACATCATCACAGTAATATATTAACAGTATTATCTTAACATCATCACAGTAATATATGAACAGTATTATCTTAACATCATCACAGTAATATATGAACAGTATTATCTTAACATCACAGTAATATATTAACAGTATTATCTTAACATCATCACAGTAATATAGTAACAGTATTATCTTAACATCATCACAGTAATATAGTAACAGTATTATCTTAACATCATCACATTGATATCTTGACTCATGCTAAATGGGTTCATCCTGTCTTGTTCTTCCTTCCTGTTTAGGGTCAACTGAACCATGAAGACTCTTCTCCCGTTCAGCTTAAAGCAGCACAGAGTAGACTGCTGCTCATTTACAATCATTACAAACAGCCTTCAGCTAACTTCACATGCTATGAGTGATCAATTACAATAACATTCATATTTACTTTTATCTTGAAATCAGTTTTTCAATCAGATTTGATGAACTCGCCGACTACAATAGTTACATAAGTAGAAAGAACAGAAACATATAGATGACCTGAGATGAGATGATGGCTCCACACACGGTAGACCAACATGTGTGGATGTTGTTAAGCCATCGCCTTCTTTCAGTACCGAGAGCCAGAGTTTGCTCCCCATGATTTGGGATTATAGATGGAATTCTAAAAAACTTGAATGGGCCACTTTCACGAGTGCTATTGTGGCCACAATTATACACTATGCAAATACAGCTGACTAATAGTGAGTCTGTAGCTAAAAGCAGATTGTATATCCACCAACATGGCCCACTTTCGGTTCTCCGGTCGTGTTTTAATTGACGTCACTTGCAAGTCATCAAGTCAAGATGTTGGACTAAATTGAGTCGAGTTTGAATATGATTCATTGAATGTAATATTTCATTTATTTATTTTTTATTTGTATATTATTGTAGAGTTTTGCTGCTAGCTAGAGTATTGCATTGCTGGGCTGGTTTATGTTTTAATGTTATTTGTTCATTTTCTGTGTTTCTTTGGAATTGGATTGTTTGAAAGTTTTCCTAATTCTCACTGTTTGTCTTTGGGTTATTCTGTCAATAAAATACTTTAAATAAAATAATTAATAAATATTTTCCATCAAGTCAGGTTGTTAGTTCATAAGGATGGTCAGGAGCCAGAGTCAGAAGAGAGAAGGATCGGTGGTCATTGGGGATTTTCAGTAGTGCAGTTTCTGTACTGTGAAAGGTGAGGAAGCCGGATTGGAAGGGTTCCTCGAGGTTATTGTTGTCCAGGTGGGTTCTGAGTTGAGCGGGAACAGCTCGCTCAAGGACTCTGGACAGGAAGGGGAGGTTGGATATGGGCCTGTAGCAAGCTTGAGGGAGGGGGGACGAGACCAGTGGACAGGGAGGAGTAGATCATGTTGGTGATAAGTGGGGAGAGAGAGGGGGAGGCAAGCCTTGACTAGGGAGGTGGGGACAGGGTCGAGGGCACTGGTTGATGACTTACTGGTGACATACTGGTGATTATGGAGGAGAGATCGGACTTGGAGATTCGACTGAAGGATGAGAATGAAGGGCTAGGGAGTAGTGGTAGGTCGGGTTGAAGGCATGGAGGGGGGGGGGGGGGAGGAGGCAGAGAGCTGGTGGGGAATTGTGTCAATTTTAGATTAAAAAAAATGACAGGAAGGAGTTGCATTTGCTGGTGGTGAAGGAATTGGAGAAGGTGTCCATGGGCTTGAGGAGTTAGTTGATGGTGGAGAAGAGAGTTTGGGGTTGTTGGAGCCGGGTCGGCCAAGATGGAAGAGAGGGAGGAGGGGTTGATGGGTTTGAGGTTAAGGAATGTGATGGAGCGTTCCTGTTTGACCAGAGGGGTGGGAATGACGATGTCCAGGGTGATAGCCAGATGGTTGGAGATTGTGAGGTCAGTCTTGGTAAGGTTGTGAATGGTGATGCCAGAGGTGCAGACCACATCTAGTGTGTGTCCCTTTCTGTGGGTGGGGAAATCAATGTGTTGGGTGATGTTGAAATAGTTTAAAATGTCCAATCGTTTTTTTTAATTCAACACATGTACACAATAGTACATAACAGTAATAATAAAGTGACCTATCACTTTATTGTTCTTTTTATGTTCATTTTTATTGTATACAGTATTTTTATTTTATAGTATAGTGTTTAGAAAATTAAAGTTAGCAGCTTGGTAGACTCGGTGTAATGTGTCGTTCAGACGTTCTCAAACTGGTGCGGTACGTGAGCTCCCTCTATTGGTAAGTTGAGGAATCACCCAAATGTAATAAGAATAATAAATTATATTTATAAGCGCACTTTTAATTTGTGTAGACAAAACTCAAAGTGCTACAGAGTAAAAATGGTTTACATAAAACAACGGAATAAAAGCGACGTTTACGCCGCTAGTGAAAGGCTAATGTAAAAAGATGTGTTTTTAGCCCTTTTTTAAAAACATCCACAGTCTGGTGTCCTCAGCTGGTTTGGGAGGGCGTTCCACAGTCTGGGAGCAGCGGAGCAGGAGGCTCGGTCTCCCATGGGTCTCAGTTTGGTCCTGGGGGGAAGGAGGAGGTTTGCCTTTTCAGAGCGTAGGCTCCTCCTGGAGGTTTGTGGGGTGAGCAGTTCTTTGATGTATGAGGGAGCATTTCCATGAATGCACTGATAGGTGAAGAGGGTGATCATACTTCCTCACTCTCATCAGGCGGCATGGACGGCAGTATAGCTCAGGAGGTAGAGCGGTCGCCTCACCACCGGAAGGTTGCTGGTTCGATCCCCGCCGCCTCCTCCTAGCAAAAGCTGTTGAGGAGCAAGACACCTTAACCCTAACTGCTCCCGACGTGCTGGCTGTCTCCTTGCATGGCTGACTCTGCCGTTGGTGGTTGAATGTGTGTATGAATGGGTGAATGTGAGACTTGATATGTAAAGCGCTTTGAGTAACCATTGGTTAGAAAAGCGCTATATAAATGTCCATTTACCATCAGGATCCTAGCAGCGCTTTTCTGCATGTATTGCAGCTTCTGGATGTTCTTGCTAGGAATCCCAATGAGAAGTGCGTTACAGTAGTCTAGCCTGGAGGAGACAAAGGTGTTTCATTATCTGTCTGTAAGTCTTGTTCCCATCTCTGTCTAGTACTATCTGTATTAGCTAATCCATTAGGACCATCTTTGAGATTAAGTTTTGTGTGTGTATTTCAGTATTATTGAGTAAAACACACATTTTTGAGGGTGAAGGTTCTGTAAAATAATAAAGTTTCAATGTCACCATATAACTATAGTATTACCATTTTGTAATGTATGTTTGTGTTATAAGAGACATATATTGTGACTACAGTATATTTAACATATTGTTATGTATGTTTGTGTTATAAGAGACATATATAGTGACTACAGTATATTTAACATATTGTTATGTATGTCCTATGATTCCAGGAACATCACTGAAGATGTGTCCAGACTAGGCATCAGTAGATGTATGTACACAGCGAATACCCTGAGTGATCAGTGACAGCCAGGAAAGACTGGATGACAACCATGAATAGTGTGGCGACTACTGGAGAGTCAGTGACAGCCCGGAGAGACGGCAACCGGGGCAGAAAGGGTTGGCAACCCAATCTGCATCCACTGAGAGGAGGAACCCAACCAAGCTACGATGAACTTAATGGAAAAATACCCCCAGGGGTGCCCGAGAGGGGGGGAGGATGAGCACCCCAGTCTGACGGACACAACGGTAACAGACCCAGGCAACGGACAAACGACTATGAGCAAGCAGTGTACATGCGGTAAAGTCTGCAAGAACATCCATGGCTTAAAGATCCTCCGAGCGAGGATGAAGTGCCCGTTGGGAGCAGAAGCAACACAACGCACAGGTGTTACACCTGGTGAGACGCAGGAGGTGCCAGGCCCGGAGTCACCCCATAGTGCCCAGAACCTCCAAGTGTTGCAGACAACTCCCTCGAGCATCAAGTCTGACAGGAGGCGGATCAAATGGCCTGCAGCTAGCATGACCTCACTCTGGAAGCAGTTCGATGACGATGTCGACCAAATTCTGGAGGCAATGGCGAAGGGAGAGGCCGACAGGAAGCTACAAGCTATGACAACAATCATTGTCAGCATCGCAGCTGAACGGTTCGGCGAGGAGGAGAAGAAAAGCTCCGGAACATCTTACTCAAAGAATCAAAGAGCTGTAAGGATCCACAACATCAGAAAGGAGATGAAAGTGCTGATGTCCCAGTACAAGGCAGCAGGAGAAGAGGAACGCACTGGCCTAGCCCAGCTAATGTGCATCCTTCGGAAAAACATCAGAGTTCTCCGCCGGGCCGAGTGGCATCGGAGGCGGCGGCGCGAGAGAGCACGTAAACGTGCTGCTTTCATCGCTAACCCCTTCAAGTTCACTAAGGATTTGCTGGGGCAGAAGCGCAGTGGCAAACTGGCCTCCTCGCAGGATGACATAGACCAACATCTGAAGCAGACGTACAGCGACCCCGCAAGAGAGCAGGAGTTGGGAGAGTGTAACAACCTCATAGACCCCCCTGAACCAGAAGTGCAGTTCGACATGTCGGAGCTGCAGCTAAAGGAAGTCAGGGAGGTTGTCCGCAAAGCAAGGGCAAGCTCTGCTCCAGGACCGAGTGGCACTTCATACAAAGTGTATAAGTACTGTCCCAAACTCCTGCTGCGTCTGTGGTACATCTTGCGAGTCTTCTGGAGAAGGGGGAGGATCCCTGATCAATGGAGAGTGGCTGAAGGGGTATGGATCCCGAAGGAGGAAAACTCCACTCAGCTAGACCAGTTCCGCATCATCTCCCTGCTGTGTGTTGAGGCAAAGGTTTTCTTCAGCGCTGTTTCCAAACGGCTGTGTACCTACCTGGCAGAGAACAACTACATCGATACATCTGTCCAGAAAGGTGGCATTTCAGGAATGCCAGGATGTCTGGAGCATACCGGTGTGGTGACACAGCTTATTCGGGAGGCCAGAGAGAACAAGGGCAACCTGTCAGTGCTGTGGCTTGACCTGGAGAATGCATTCGGCTCCATTCCACACAAGCTGGTTCAGTTCACTTTGACAAAACATCATGTCCCAAGCAGGTGTAGAGACCTCATTGCTGATTATTACAGCAATTTCAGGATGAGGGTCTCTTCAGGAGAAATAACATCCAGTTGGCACAAGGTGGAGATCGGTATCATCACAGGGTGTACTATCTCTGTGACATTGTTCTCCCTAGCCATGAACATGCTCACTAAGTCTGCTGAGCCAGAGTGCAGAGGGCCCCGCACAAATTCCGGACAACGGCAACCACCCATCAGGGCATTCATGGATGACCTCACAGTCATGACAGAATCAGTCCCAGGCTGCCGGTGGATTCTGAAGGGACTTGAAGAGCTGGTGGAGTGGGCCCGGATGCGTTTCAAACCCGCCAAATCCAGATCAATGGTGCTGAGGAAAGGGAAGGTGGTGGACAAGTTCCGGTTTAACATCGCAGACACAGCCATCCCATCTATCTCAGAGAAGCCAGTCAAGAGCTTGGGAAAGGTTTTTGACTGCTCTCTGAGAGACACAACATCTATCCAGTCGACCTGCACTGAGTTGGATGGCTGGCTGAAATCCGTGGACAAGTCAGGCCTACCTGGGAAGTTTAAAGCCTGGGTCTACCAACATGGCATTCTTCCCAGGATTCTGTGGCCCCTCCTTGTCTATGCGGTCCCTATCTCAACAGTTGAGACCCTAGAGAGGAGGGTCAGCAACCACCTCCGGAGATGGCTTGGGTTACCAAGGAGCCTGAGCAGCATTGCACTCTACGGGAACACCAACAAGCTGCAACTGCCTTTCAAATCCTTGGAGGAGGAATTCAAGGTAACTAGAGCCAGAGAAGTGGTTCAATACAGGGACTCAAGTGATCCGAAGGTGGCTAAAGCAGGGATCCAAGTGAGGACTGGCAGGAAATGGAGGGCAGAGGAAGCAGTTCAAGAGGCAGAGGCAAGGCTGCGTCACAAGAGCCTGGTGGGAGTGGTCACACGAGGTCGAGCTGGGCTAGGATCCTTTCCAACTCCCCAAATGAACACCAGGGGGAAGGAAGGGCGCCGTCTTGTTCAGGAGGAGGTGAGAGCAGCAGTGGAGGAGACAAGAACCTGCAAGGCAGTGGGAATGAAGCAACAGGGAGCTTGGACGAGATGGGAGAATGCGGTTGAGAGGAAAGTGACCTGGGCTGAGCTTTGGAACGCCGAGCCTCACCGCATCAAATTCCTAATCCAGGCAGTGTATGATGTGCTTCCAAGCCCGTCAAATCTGCACACATGGGGCATAGCAGAGACACCAGCATGCCCATTGTGTTCCAAGCGAGGAACCCTGGAACACATCCTCAGTTGCTGTACAAGGGCACTTGGAGATGGACGGTACAGGTGGAGGCATGACCAAGTCCTGAAGACCATTGCTGAAGCCATCAGCACAGGACTGGCGTGGTCAAAGCAGTTCCGACACTCCAAGGACACCATCGCCTTTGTCAGAGCTGGGGACAAGCCAACTTCTGCCAGAAAAACATCTGCAGGCATCCTGACGTCTGCAAGAGACTGGCAGTTGTTGGTGGACCTTGAACATCAGCTGAAGTTCCCCAGCCATATTGCAGTCACCACCCTGCGACCAGACATTGTTCTTGTGTCTGAGTCCACCAAGCAAGCTGTGCTGCTGGAGCTGACAGTCCCGTGGGAAGATCGCTTGGAAGAAGCCTTTGAAAGGAAGCTCTCCAAGTACGCAGGACTGGTCAGCGACTGTCAGCAGGCTGGTTGGAGAGCAAGGTGTTTCCCGGTGGAAGTTGGATGCAGAGGATTCGCAGCCCGTTCCTTGGTCAGAGCCTTCAGCAGTTTAGGCATCGAGGGAGTGAGAAGAGAAAGGAGAGCCATCCGCAGTACCACCGATGCGGCAGAGAGGGCCTCAAGATGGTTGTGGCTCAAAAGAGGGGAGCCATGGAGTCATGGTAGCTAGCTAGCCATCTGGACACAAGCTGGGGTCTGATCAGCCCCGGCTGGGTCACCTGGAGGAGGGCGTATGATGTTGCGAGACCCGAAACGTCCTATGATTCCAGGAACATCACTGAAGATGTGTCCAGACTAGGCATCAGTAGATGTATGTACACAGTGTATGTTTGTGTTATAAGAGACATATATAGTGACTACAGTATATTTAACATATTGTTATGTATGTTTGTGTTATAAGAGACATATATAGTGACTACAGTATATTTAACATATTGTTATGTATGTTTGTGTTATAAGAGACATATATAGTGACTACAGTATATTTAACATATTGTTATGTATGGTTGTGTTATAAGAGACATATATAGTGACTACAGTATATTTAACATATTGTTATATATGTTTGTGTTATAAGAGACATATATAGTGACTACAGTATATTTAACATATTGTTATGTATGTTTGTGTTATAAGAGACTGTGACGTCCATGGGTGGGTCATTAACATTGTTATCATGTTTGTAAACATCAGGTTAGTATATGTTATATTTGTTATTTGTATTTGATGTGTGTCACCGTTGTATTGGCCCCTTTTTTGTTTCTCCTTCCCAGGTGCCGCCCGTCTCTCCTCTAGAGAGCGCTGATTGCCTGATGAGCGGCGGCTGTCGGCAATCAGCCTCGATAGGACGGGTGGATAAAGCCTGCCATGTGACACCCATCCGGGCGCCTCATTGTGTCATTGCCACCGACCAGAGTGGAGTGTGGAGGTTGCCTGTTGTTTGCCACTGTGTGTGGTTTCGATACTATGTTGTGTTGTTGTGGGTTTGATTCCCTATGGTTAATAAATATCATTTACTTTTGTAACGAACGCCTTGTCTAATTCCTGCCGGGACCTGTGCTTAGAAGCGCTCACTGGACGGGTTGGCTTCACAACAGCCCAGTCCAGGTGTAATTTGTTTGGTCATCAGACCTTTGGTTGTGACAGAGACATATATAGTGACTACAGTATGAACATATTGTTATGTATGGTTGTGTTATAAGAGACATATATAGTGACTACAGTATATTTAACATATTGTTATGTATGTTTGTGTTATAAGAGACATATATAGTGACTACAGTATATTTAACATATTGTTATGTATGTTTGTGTTATAAGAGACATATATAGTCACTACAGTATATTTAACATATTGTTATGTATGTTTGTGTTATAAGAGACATATATAGTGACTACAGTATATTTAACATATTGTTATGTATGTTTGTGTTATAAGAGACATATATAGTGACTACAGTATATTTAACATATTGTTATGCATGGTTCTGTTATAAGAGACATATATAGTGACTACAGTATATTTAACATATTGTTATGTATGTTTGTGTTATAAGAGACATATATAGTGACTACAGTATATTTAACATATTGTTATGTATGGATGTGTTATAAGAGACATATATAGTGACTACAGTATATTTAACATATTGTTATGTATGGTTGTGTTATAAGAGACATATATAGTCACTACAGTATATTTAACATATTGTTATGTATGTTTGTGTTATAAGAGACATATATAGTGACTACAGTATATTTAACATATTGTTATGTATGGTTGTGTTATAAGAGACATATATAGTGACTACAGTATATTTAACATATTGTTATGTATGGATGTGTTATAAGAGACATATATAGTGACTACAGTATATTTAACATATTGTTATGTATGTTTGTGTTATAAGAGACATATATAGTGACTACAGTATATTTAACATATTGTTATGTATGTTTGTGTTATAAGAGACATATAGTGACTACAGTATATTTAACATATTGTTATGTATGGTTGTAGTAAGTTTAGGTCATTCCATCCTTTCATGTGGGAGTTAAGGTGACCATTAAGTCATTAAGTCTTACACGGGTGGGAGTTTAGGTGAATATGGGCGGGTGTTCGTGTCCGTCACACACCCGGAAGTCCGGTAGAGCGGGGCACTTTCAGAGCTGTTGCCATAGGCAACGCCGTCACCTAGAGACGCTGTTTGACAACCTAGCGTAGACTCTGCAAAACTCCAGGCTGTAGCGCGTGTTATATCTACAAACTGAGGCTGTAGCACGGTTTATATCTACAAACTGAGGCTGTAGCACGGTTTATATCTACAAACTGAGGCTGTAGCACGGGTTATATCTGAGCTATATCAACCGAGATGCCTCCAAGAAGAGCCAGAAGTGGCGTCCCCGGTAAGACTGCTCCAGCTGCGGACACCAGCTGGGAAACTGGGCTCAAAAGTGCTCAGTTTGAAGAGGTTTGTGTTTGTTTTGAGGTCAGATTTGGTCCTACTTCATTCTAACAGCCTTTTACTAATTCGCCAGGCAGTGCAGTGCGCCAACAGATCATTTTAAAGGCTACTACAATCTCTCTCCAAATGACCCATTATCATTATTATTATTATTATTATTATTATTATTATTATTAATACTACTACTGCTACTACTACTACTACTACTACTACTACCACGACTACTACTACTACTACTACTACTACTACTACTACTAAGAATTATAATAATTCTGATAATGACATGCATAATGCAAATCAAAGTATTTGAAGAAAGTGAAGTTATTTGCAATAATGCAAATCATTTCATAATAGCTGAACAAAGAAAACCAACTGTCAGCTGTTACCAAATAATTGAAAGTTGGGCAAACTGCAAATGTGGACAGGACGTCATAAGTGTGCTGCGCCCTCTAGTGGCTGAACGCCTTCATGACATAGGCTGCATTCTACATATAACACATTGTGAATTGTTTTATAGTGTATGGTCAGTATATGAATTCAGCATTTTTTAGATATTTGAATACATGAATAAATGAACATCTTATTTATCTCTTATGGGACAGAACATTGTTATTCTGCTGAGCCCTCTGCACAAGAATGAGCAGGTAGGGGTTAGACAGTACAGAGACAGGTCATTAATGAGCAGGTAGGGGTTAGACAGTACAGAGACAGGTCATTAAGAAGCAGGTAGGAATTAGACAGTACAGAGACAGGCCATAAGGAAGTAGGTAGGAATTAGACGGTACAGAGACAGGTCATTCAGGAGCAGGTAGGGGTTAGACAGTACAGAGACAGGTCATTAAGAAGCAGGTAGGAATTAGACAGTACAGAGACAGGTCATTCAGGAGCAGGTAGGGGTTAGACAGTACAGAGACAGGTCATTAAGAAGTAGGTAGGAATTAGACGGTACAGAGACAGGGCATTAGGAAGCAGGTAGGGGTTAGACAGTACAGAGACAGGTCATTAAGAAGCAGGTAGGGGTTACACTGTACAGAGACAGGTCATTAAGTAGCAGGTAGGAATTAGACTGTACAGAGACGGATCATTCAGGAGCAGGTAGGGGTTAGACAGTACAGAGACAGATCATTCAGGAGCAGGTAGGAATTAGACTGTACAGAGACGGATTATTCAGGAGCAGGTAGGGGTTAGACAGTACAGAGATAGATCATTCAGGAGTAGGTAGGGGTTAGACAGTACAGAGACGGATCATTCAGGAGCAGGTAGGGGTTAGACAGTACAGAGACAGATCATTCAGGAGCAGGTAGGGGTTAGACAGTACAGTAACAGATCATTCAGGAGCAGGTAGGGGTTAGACAGTACAGACACAGATCATTAAGTAGCAGGTAGGGGTTAGACAGTACAGAGACAGGTCATAAAGGAGCAGGTAGGGGTTATACTGTACAGAGACAGATCATTAAGTAGCAGGTAGGGGTTAGACAGTACAGAGACAGATCATTAAGAAGCAGGTAGGGGTTAGACAGTACAGAGACAGATCATTAAGAAGCAGGTAGGGGTTAGACAGTACAGAGACAGATCATTAAGAAGCAGGTAGGGGTTAGACAGTACAGAGACAGGTCATTCAGGAGCAGGTAGGGGTTAGACAGTACAGAGACAGTGCAGGCATTGTTAAAGCTTTGGGCTGGGATTCAAACACCTAAGCCACTTTAACCTTCTTTTAAAGTGAGATCTCAGTTGGATTATGTTTCCAGTGTTCGTGGAAGGCTTGTGTCTCCCTGCTGGCCAGGGGAACCCCAGCCGATGAGGAACTGATGGGGCCGTTACAGCTGGCAGTACAGCAGCCCCAACGCAGGCTCTTCACCCTAGTGAGTCAGGAAGCCATCGTAGCCACGGTAAGACCTTATCAATGATGGCTTGGAGGAGAAACATTCTTCCTGACTTAAGAGAGTCCTGCTCCATATGCCTCAGGTTTAAATCAGACCAATGGGGTTTTAGGTAAATGGTCCAAATCTTTCTGGATTTTTCTCGGAAGCTGTAGGGATGGAAGTAGAGCGTTTGGTCTGGCAACCGGAGGGTTGCTGGTTTCGATCTCCCGGCTCCTCCAAGCCAGGTGTCGAGGTGTCCCTGACCAAGACACCAAACCCCTCCTGACCAGTGCCCATGTGTTTCAGGGACTTGAACCGGAGACCTTTTTGTTCCCAATCCAAGTTCCAATAGACTAGCTACTGCCGCCCACATTATATTATGATAGTGGAGCTTTTAAAAGGTCTCCAAACATACATCTCAAGTCTTTTCCTTTGTCATTGTCTATTTTCTGTATTCAGTCTAAATGATTTCTGGTTGAAGGGATTGATGGTTATCAAGTATTCCTCATTGTGTCCTTGTGTTTTAGATCCACCACCTGGGGAACCCCAAAGCCAAGAGGCCTAAAGATGTAGCCATGTTCCATGAGGTTAGTCCTTTGTCACAGTTTGAAGGTTAGGTATATGTATGGAGGTGAATAAGTTGTCCTGAGGTCACAAGCACAATACGATGCCACACTACATCACACTACAATCTCTAGTACATACTACTAGTGATCGCCTTATTTGAATTTCACCTCTGGAGGCATACTGACATATTATATGGTTTGGTGCCCTGCTAAAGGGCACCTCGGCAGTGCCCATGCGTTTCAGGGACTTGAACCGGCGACCTTCTGGTTCCCAATCCAAGTTCCAATAGACTAAGCTACTGCCGCCCACATTATATTATGAGAGTGGATATTCTGCGCTGGACAGATGACGCCGTACTACATCTGCAGGGCGGGCTGTATTCACGGACTGGAGTGTATTCAAGACCACTGACTTGGATGTGTATACAAATCATGTCACATTATACATAAACAGGCTAGTGGAGAAATGCATCCCGACCAGGTGTGTTTGCTCATTCCCGAACCACAAACCATGGATGAATGCTGACATATGGAACAAACTAAAGGAACGGAGTACCGCTTTCACAACATGCGACTCCAAGAAGGCCAAGTAGGAACTCAGAAAAGCCATCAAGAAGTGGAAGTTGGATTATAAAAACAAACTGGAATTACAGTTTGGGGGCTCTGACACCATGTGACGTATGTGGCAAGGTCTGAGGGTCCTCTCCAACTACTAGAGGAGCTCAGGGTCACCAACAACGACCCCAACCTACCAGAACTTGAGCTGACCAACAAATTGGACGTTTACCCAGAGGACTACATTCTACCACTGTCCAAGTCCGAGGTCTGCAGAACCTTCTGGAGGGTGAATGCAGGGAAGGCAGCAGGCTCAGCCGGAGTTCCATCCCACGTCTTCAAGACCTGCACTGACAAGCTGGCTCTTGTGCTCCCAGACATCTTCATCGCATCATTGTCTGTCATCGCATTGTGCTTCAAAGAGACAACCATTGTGCCATTACCCAAAAGACCAAGAAAACAGGCCTCAATGATTATCGTCCAGTGGCTTTAACACCCATAGCCATGAAGTGCCTGGAGAAACTGGTCATGTAACACATAAACTTTACCATCCTGACACCCTGGACCCACTCCTGTTTGCATCTACCAGGCCTCAAGTGGTAAAGATTGGAAACATCATCTCATTCTCTCTGGTCCTCAACATGAATCACCCCAAGGTTGCTGCCTCCATCCCTGTCTGTACTCGCTGTACACACATGGCTGTACTGCTACACACAGCAACAATCGGATAATCAAGTTTTCAGATGACACCACAGTCATCGGCCTGATAAGCGATGATGACAAGAGTACAGAGATAAGGTATCCTGCTGATGTGATGATGCAAGGACAACGGCCTTGCACTGAATGTCAGCAAGGAGCTTATCGTGGACTTCAGGAGCCACCGAGGCACCCACTTCACCATTATCCTGGACGGGACAGTGGTGGAAATCGTCACCTGCTTCCGTTTCCTGGGACTACAGATCTCTGACAACCTGGTGTGGATCCGCACACCAGCGCCTCTATGACCTGCAGTGCCTCAGGAGAAGCGGCATAAGCGAAGGGTGGCTGGTGAACCTCCGTGGCACTGTATAGAGCGTCCTGATGAGTGGCGTCACCGTGTGGTACGGCAACACCACTGCACAGGACAAGAAAGCCATCCAGAGGGGTGGGAGCACGGTGGAGAAGATCATCGGGTGTGCACTTCTATACATTGAGGAGATCTTTAGGACCAGATGTCGGAAGAAGGCCGTCTCCATCACAAAGGACCGCCACCCTGGGCACCATCTCCTCTCCCACCTACAGGCCCGTCGCCATTTTGGCAGCATCAGGACAAGGACTACCAGGTTCAAGGACAGTTTTTATCCACAGGCAGTGCTCCTACTGAAATGTTTATAATTCTGTTTTTACAGCTATTGTTCTCTTTCTTTTACATCATTTCCTCACAGCCTGGTGCCGGTCCGCGGCCCAGTGGTTGGGGACCTCTGATTGTAGTGTGTACAGTATCACCTCTACACTTAGGTTAGACACAGGTAAGTATCTGCTAGACCAATAAGAGGCTATGTTCTGCACCTCCAGGTGACGGAGCAAGCCATGGTGCTGCTGGATGCAGGCCAAGAAGTTCCCTGTGAGCTTATGGCCAACATCCTCAAGTTCCAACTCCTGCAGGTCAAAGCCAGCGACCAGCAGAGGATGGCCACCAAGAAGGTATTCAGATATTTACAACATGTTGGAGCCACAAAGCTTTACCTTAGTGTTGAGTCTGCTCTAACAGGTGGAATAGGTATTATAAGGAACCTGGGTTTGGGTCTGGTCTAATAGGTGGAGCAGGTATTATAGAGAAGGAACCTTGTGTTGAAACAACCAAGTCACACATCCATTGTTTTGATGTGTATACTTAGCAATATTAATATATATGTGTCCCGACAAGAAGAACAAAGAAGAAAATAAGTGTGTTGAAAAGCCCACTCATGTTAGGCCTGTGCCTTTTCTCTGGAACCTATCGATGAGTTTGCCCATGAAATGGTTGACTTTCCCCATACCTCAGTCTGGAATTGCTTTTCATTTGTCCTTGCAGGGTTCTGAGGAGAAGAGTAAGGCAGGCCCAGCCTCAGCCACCAAACACAAGGCTTCAGTCAACAGAGCCAATGAGGACACGCCCCCTGCGGGCGTAACCGTGGAGAGGCAGACCAAGCTGAGGCGCAGGGGAGAAGACATCCAGACACCCAAGTACATAGGTGAGTTCTGTCTGGCTCCAGGTATCCACGTTCCAGTCTGCCCGGTAGGATGGTGTTAAAGGCAGGAATAGTTAGGCTGTTAGGAGATAAGGTAGGATATAATAATAATGTTTAGGTAGGAGATAAGGTAGAATATAATAATAATGTTTTGGTAGGAGATAAGGTAGGCTATAATAATAATGTTTTGGTAGGAGATAAGGTAGGCTATAATAATAATGTTTTGGTAGGAGATAAGGTAGGATATAATAATAATGTTTAGTTAGGAGTTAAGGTAGGATATAATTCTAATGTTTAGTTAGGAGATAATCAATAGTTTTAGTTTGGCTAGGGTTAGTGTTAGGCTAAGCCAGAATGAAAGAGTTATTAAGGGTTAGCCTAACCAATCATTTCCAATCAAGATGTTGAACTCCATACTCTTCTATTAAAATCTTTATGGACCTACTAAATAATATTATTCCTATAATATAGTTATAGGAAAAAAAATTATACATTTATTTCATAGAGCACTTTTCATGACACTCAAAGACTCTTAATGTGATACATAAATACATACATTTCTGAGGTAAACAACTTAAAACACAACACTACACATTAAAAGCAGTTCTAAAAAGGTGAGTTTTGGTGATAATTGACACATGGATGGATCAGCCCAGTCCCGGATGTGTTTGGGGAGAGTGTTCCAGAGGGAGGAGCAGGGAGTGTAGTGGTGGAGGTCAGTAGGGAGGAGGGGGCCTTGTTATAGAGGACTTTATGAGTGAGGAGAAGGACTTTGAATTGGATCTGTTGAGGAACAGGGAGACAATGGAGGTTGTGGAGGACAGGGGTGATGTGGTCTTGGGAGAGGGTGAGGGTGAGCAAGCGAGAAGCAGAGCTTATTGTAGATGTGATGAATGTGTGGATCAGGATTTCGGCAGCAGAGAAGGAGGGTGATGGGCAGAGACAAGCTATGTTTTTGACTTGGAAAAAAGGTAGTTCTGGTCATGTGTTTAATGTGCTGTTGTGCTATTTAAGGTGAGTTATACAAGATACAAGATACAAGATTTGTATTGGCCATTTGTAACAAGTACATTGGAATGCTTACTCCCCATTCCCTCCCGCAGTATAAATCTCCAAGACACCATATAAAATAAAAATATTATATACAATAAAATAAACAAAAAAAGAGCAGCAAGTGACTTAAATGATATGTACATTTAAAGTATTTTTTTAAAGCATTTAAAGTGCCAGTAGTGCAGCAGCATCATGAATACAGTACAGTGCAGTAACTGTGATGAGTCCAGAAAGTCTAGCAAAGTATGTAAGTGTAATGTTAATGACATGACATGATAGTGAAAGTGGCAGCACTCCTAGCAGTTCAGTAGGCGCACTGCCTGTGGATAAAAACTGTCCTTAAACCTGGTAGTACTTGTACGGATGCTGCGCAACCGGCGACCAGATGGTAGGGGGGAGAAGAGATGGTCCAGGGTGGTTGCAGTCCTTTATGATGGACATGGCCTTCTTCCGACATCTGGTCCTAAAGATCTCCTCAATGCATGGAAGTGCACACCCAATGATCTTCTCGGCCGTCCTCACAACCCTCTGGATGGCATTCTTGTCCTGTGCAGTGGTGCTGCCGTACCACACAGTGACGCCACTAGTCAGGACGCTCTCTACGGTGCCACGGTAGAAGTTCACCAGGCTGATGGTGGAGTAGGTGCCCCGGTGGCTCCTGAAGTCAACGATGAGCTCCTTGATCTTGCGGACATTCAGTGCGAGGCTGTTGTCCTCACACCATCGCTAGCTGTTAGCTGGACCACCTCATCTCTGTACTTAGTTTCGCCCTTGCTTATCAAGCCGATGACTGTGGTGTCGTCTGCAAACTTGATAAACCGATTATTGCTGTGCGTGGCAGTACAGTCATGTGTGTACAGCGAGTACAGCCAGAGACTGAGGCAGCAGCCTTGGGGTGCTCCGCTGTTGAGGACCAGAGTGGATGAGATGTTGTTCCCAATCTTTACCACTTGAGGCCTGCCGGTCAGGAAGTCCATAATCCAGTTACAGATGGGGGCGCCAAGACCTAACGATGGTGTGACCTAGACTCCTGTCTAGGTGCTGCAGGGCCGTGTGTAGTGCCAGGGAAATGGCATCGTCTACAGACCTGTTTGGTCTGTATGCAAACTGGGGTGGGTCTAGGGACTCAGGGATGGACAAGTTTATATGTGACATTACAAGTTTATCCAGGCACTTCATGGCTATGGGTGTTAAAGCCACTGGACGATAATCATTGAGGCATGTTACCTTGGTCTTTTTGGGTAACTGCACAATGGTTGTCGCAATGGTTGTTTGAAGCACACTGGGATGACACAGGAGCCAGCTGGTCAGTGCAGGTCTTGAAGACGCGGGACGGAACTCCGTCTGGGCCGGCTGCCTTCCCTGCCTTCACCCTCCTGAAGATTCTGCGGACCTCGGACTCGGACAGTTGTAGTCTGATTTACCGAAAGCCGGCCGCGCAACAGCGCGAAAAGCGTGCTTAATGGTGGACCGATAATGATCCTATCTAATTTTTCACAGTTTAGTTAGAGGACGTTTGTTCATATCCATGATTTAGGTGTTCAGAGTGGAGTGAGTTGCAGGGGTGATGAATTTTGTGGAGATGTAGAGCTGGACTTTGTTGGCAATTGAATCAGAGACGTAGAGGGTGAACAGGAGAGGACCAAGCACTGAACCCTGGGGAACGCCTTGGGACAGAGGAGCAGTGGAGGAGGGGCAGTTGTTGATGCTGATAAACTGTTTTCCGTTTGTGAAATATGAATTTAGCCAGGAGTCCCGACTAACAACACCACTGCAGTAGTCAAGAAGGCCCAGCAGCGACTTTACTTCCTGAGGAGCCTCAGAAAAAACGAAAGAAGCTGCTGGTGCCCTTCTACCTCTGCTCCATCCAGAGTGTGCTGGCGTACTGTATCTCTGTGTGGTATTTACTGTATCCAAAATGTTGCCAGGCGAGAGCCGTACCAGTAGGGAGATAGGATCCAGACGGTAGAGATTGGTGTGGTTGATGGTGTTGAAAGCTGCAGTGAGGTCCAGGAAGAGGACAATGGCCAGAGACTGAGAAGAAGAAAAGGTCATTGGTGACCTTGAGGAGGGCTGTTTCAATGCTGTGTGGTCATTGTAAAGGAGGTGGGTTCTGGGTTTGGAGCCAACTGCCCGTAACAGTTTTTTTGCAAAAGCAGAGATTGGAGATGGACAGGAAGATGCTCATGGTGTCATGTTTTTTGGGGATGGGGGTGACATCTGCCAGTTTGAGTGTTTTGAGGACAGAGCCGAAGCTGAAGGAGGATTTGATGATGTCTGTGACATGTGGGGAGATAGATTGGAGACAGTTTTATGGGATGTGATGTGGATGGGATGGGATCCAAAACGGAGCTTCTCATTCAGATCAGGACAGCTCCGCTGGGGACATGGGGGAGAACTGAGATAGGGCTCTCTAACATGTAAGACTGGGCCCCCACCTCTCCCCCGCCCTCCCACTCCTCTCCCCGACATCAAGTTCATGGACCACCCGACTGTGGTTGGACTTATGGCAGAAGGAGACAGACAACAGGGATGAAGTCTAAAGACTGGCGACGTGGTGTTCAGGGAACAACCTAGCTCTAAACTCTAAATAACTCATGATGGACTTCCAGAAGAACGGTGAGGACCTGGATCTACTGCACATGTGTGTGCAGTGCAAAGCGAAACGGTGTTCCCTGCACAACGGTACGTAGAAAGGATGCCTGATTTTAGGTTCCCGGGCACATCGCTGGGGGTCTCTCCTGGACTACCAACTAGGGGTGTGCACGGATAATCGACTATTCGGATAATCGTTTGAGGCGTTACTATTCGAATACTGATATCCCTATTCGGTTAATCTACAAATGTACAGAATCATGGGAATTCATCAGAAAATATACTTGCTGTCACGAAAAAGCTGGCTTTCCTGAGGGAAGTTTGGCCTGACTGTATGAGTGGAGAGAATAACTCAAAACATTCCTGATCAGAGAGAATTCAGCATATGTAGAAATGATTGCAGATGCACGATGGTGCGCACAACTCTGGTCCTCTCATAGTCAAGTCAAGTCAAGTTTATTGTCACTTCACAGTTTACAGTTTAGTATAAAGCAGTGATGTGAAAATCTTGTGTGCAATACCCGACGACAGACAGCAGTTATAAAAATAACAACCACTGGTGTGCCTGTTGGCCATCAGATGGATGTAGAGCAGCGGTCCCCAACCCCCGGGCAAAAATATAATATAACATAAATATATAATATATATAAATATATAATAATATATTATATAAGTCAGTTCACATGACGTCAGTTCACATGAAGTCTGCTTGCATGAAGTCAGTTCACATGAAGTCAGTTCACATGAAGTCAGTTACACGTAAAGGCAGTTCACATGAAGTCAGTTCACATGAAGTCAGTTTACATAAAGTAAGTTAACATGAAGTTAGTTCACATGAAGTCTGTTCACATGAAGTCAGTTCACATGAAGTCAGTTACACGTGAATTCAGTTCACTTGAAGTCAGTTACACGTGAAGTCAGTTCACATGAAGTCAGTTCACATGAAGTCAGTTACACGTGAAGTCAGTTCACATGAAGTCAGTCAACATTCTAGGCTATTTATGTGTGAATGATGTGTGTGTGCAGATGATGAGCCTGAGGGCGGGCCCCAGCACTACTTCCTATTAACTGGGTTCTTGGAGGCCCAGCTGCTGCCTGCCCTGGAGGCGGTGGGCGTGCGTGTGGACAACGTCATCAGGGTACAGCAGGAGCGTGGACACTACAACACTCCAGAGAGAAGGGACTCCTCTGTCGTGAGCTCAGGTGAGGAAGCACAACATGAAGAAGAAACAGAGCGAAGGATACAAGGATCACATCACACCACCGATAATATTGTAACGTCGCTGGGTAGTGTTTCAGAGTTCCCTACCTGTACCCTTCAAGCCATACCAGCAGAGAACTTTGTTCAATATCTGTCATGGGTGTGACTTTGTCACACTTCATTGTCTAGTTTTATATTATATTCGTATTATGTTCCCTGTCTAGTTATTACCATTGTCACAATGATCTCCATTGACTGCAATGATGTTCCAGGAGATGGCGCTGGTTTTTCTTGTGTCAATATAACTGAATTTCTCTTTTTGGTCCAAATGCAAATCCGACAAAATTAGGATGTACAGAATTAGTTCTTCATAAATGTAGAATTGACCAATATATTGCATTGTTTTACATCAAGTGATTTTAGACAGCCAATACAAACACAAATTAGGTCTCCTCCTTCTGTAAGACCCTGAAGACTCAAATGCGACATATTTTAATTTAGTCTACTTTTTACATGACTTTTATACGTCATTGTTATTGAATGGTGGCCAATAACATTGTCAGCAATAATTATACAGGAGAAATGCCAATATTTTATTTTTTTGATAAAAAAAATACAAAATGTTTTGTAACTATTGAATGTTGTGTTGTGTTTGTGTTGCAGAGCGGCCCAGGGGATCCCAGAAACATTGTGTGTTCTGGTCCTCTCTGGGGGACGTCCTGGACAGAGGACCGGCCCTCTCGATGCTGCAGGACGTGGCTCGCCTCTGCTACACTGTGACAGACCGCCCACATGCTCCTGGACCACCGGTCAGCTATTTTAAATGCTTGTGTATTTTGTAGAAGAGAGCAGAAACCCTTGACGACATGTACAGTACATGTCGTAGATGATTCTCTCCAAAGAAGCTTCAGCGAGAACCATCTAGACTGGAGTAGCTACACAAAAATGAAAAAAATATATAGAAACAAATGGAGGAATCTGAAATGCATGTTCCTCAGTGGTAATGCAGACAGCTGTAATATGAAAGGCTCCTCCGGGAACGGAATTATGAAGCAAAATGTGAGCCTTCAACATGTGTCAAGTCAGTTACACGTGAAGTCAGTTCACATGAAGTCAGTTTTCATGAAGTCAGTTCACATGGAGTCAGTTCACATGAAGTCAGTAACACATGAAGTCAGTTCACATGAAGTCAGTT
>CM051021.1:3533420-3564838 GCA_027704905.1 Muraenolepis orangiensis | reverse complement strand
ACCAAGCCGGCCTCTGTTTGAGACATTAGTATTTTAGACGCTTCCCGGGTCATTTCGGACCAATCAGGGCATCTCTTCACTGATTGGTTCGGGGAATCCATCTTGCCTGTCAATCACAGGTGCAGGAAATGCAACACTTCTCAATAGTGGAGAAATGTAGGGAATCCTAGGGAGGGAGGGAGAAGGTTTGGTTTTTTAGTTTCAAAATCTTGCTGTCTCCTCTTCTTTTCTGCTCTCTTCATACCATTGGATCTTACCTACAGCATCTTTAAATGGGCTCACTGCATCTTATCGGTTTCTCACGTTTAGTTTAAGTTTAAATTCGCCCTGGAATTCATGTTGGTGGTCAACTGTGGACAATGTTTTCTAAACCAGTGGTCTCTTTTGGGCCCTGTAACTAAACTGAGGATTGAGCCTGTGCTGATTGGGCTATTTGTGCTAGCTGTACGGTGCCATTTCAAACCAATATGGCACCTTTATTCTAATGATCTCTTCCTGGGTAAATCTGTTATTGTTTTGACTTCACATTGTTTACTTCCTTATCAAGTTTAGTTTGACATGTTGAGAGACAGAGTGTTGTGTCTGAACTCTAGGGCTTCATGGAGCACTTGCTGATGAGGAAACAGCTCTCAGACGACATGAAGGTGAGTGACCCTCACAGTGGGAAAGAGGAGGAGGAGAGACTGGAAAGGAGGAGCTTGTTGGAGGACCAGTTGACGTGTGGACGAGTTGACGTGTGGACGAGTTGACGTGTGGACAAGTTGACGTGTGGACGGGTTGACGTGTGGACGGGTTGACGTGTGGACGGGTTGACGTGTGGACGGGTTGACGTGTGGACGGGTTGACGTGTCGACGGGTTGACGTGTCGACGGGTTGACGTGTCGACGGGTTGACGGGTTGACGTGTTGACGAGTTGATGTGTTTCCAGTGTTGACTTATATATACTTGACAGTGTTAATTGTGTGAATAGTGTTAATAGTGTTGACAGATTTGAAGTGATAATAGTGTTAATAGTGTTGATTTGTTAATAAATAGTGTTAATAGTGTTAATAGTGTTGATAGTGTTAATAGTGTTGATAGTGTTGATTTGTTTATAGTGTCAATATTGTTAATAGTCTTAAAGTGTTAATAAATAGTGTTAATAGGGTTGAGAGTGTTGACAGTGTTAATAGGGTTGAAGTGTTGAAGTGTTGAAGTGTAAATAGTGTTAATAGTGTTAAAAGTGATAATAGTGTTGACGTGTTAATAGTGTTAATAGTGTTAATAGTGTTGATTGTGTTGACAGTGTTGACAGTGTTAATAGTGATAATAGTGTTGACGTGTTAATAGTGTTAATAGTGTTAATAGTGTTACGGTAATAGTGTTAATTGTGTTGCCAGTGTTGCCAGTGTTGACATGAAGGTTTAAGACACCAACATGCACCAACCCTTATGGCTCAGAAAGCATCCCATAGTATGTTTGATGTTGATCCATGATGAGTAAATAGTCATTTCATTCTGTAGTTTCTTCCAGAGACAACAGATGCCGGCCATGCGTGCGACCACAGGACTGCAGGGAGTGAGTGGTTTGGCTTACAGTTTAGTTACTTTACAACATGAAGCTGTCTTCTGTTTGTAGTCATAGACCTGGATGTGTTTGCACTTCAACTGTTATGTTGTGTCTGTCTCTCTGTCTTCCCAGAAGACTTAGCCACTTTGTACAACAAAACAGTTGTAGCCCCCATGTTGCTCTCAGACTCTCCTGAAGAATCTTCCAGAACAGAAAGGTACAGACCGGTATAATCTAGGTTCTAGATGATATATGATATGTGTACACATGCAGCTGACGTAGGACAGATATGTTATGTTTACGTTGATCCATTCTGTTGGTACAATCCCTGTGGAGTGTGTGGTTGACAGTGGTCCCACAGGTTATAGCAGACACCACCACACACACTCAGGTGGAGCGCCAGCAGGGACCATCTGCTCTGCTTGTCAGACTATTCTCAAAACCTACAATAAACCGCCTGACTCGTCTACCGGTTTCCTTGTCATGGTCGGTGAGATCACTGTTCAGGCTCCAAATGTAGCAGTCCATGTTGCTATCTGCTACTGAAATGGCTTCTCCCAACGACACAGGCACTGGTAGATGATGACTTTACTGTTTTTTTGTAGAGTTTTGCAGTTGTTGAATGAACAGAGCAGCTGGTACATGCTAGTGCTGGTCCTGAGTGTGTGTAGTGACTGCATTAACCTGTGGGCCTTGGATTACCAAGGACCCACAGTGTGCAGTGTGCAGCCTCACCTGCCCCAGACTCTAATCAGTCAGACTGGGGCCAGGTGAGGCTGCTTCAACCAGCCTCTAATCAGTCTGACTGGGGCCAGGTGAGGCTGCTTCAACCAGACTCTAATCAGTCTGACTGGGGCCAGGTGAGGCTGCTTCAACCAGACTCTAATCAGTCTGACTGGGGCCAGGTGAGGCTGCTTCAACCAGCCTCTTATCAGTCTGACTGGGGCCAGGTGAGGCTTCTTCAACCAGCCTCTTATCAGTCAGACTGGGGCCAGGTGAGGCTGCTTCAACCAGCCTCTAATCAGTCTGATCATTTTTACATGACTGTACATTTCCTCATTCTCTTCCTGTTCTGTATAAGACGAACTGAGACCATGTGGGCACAAAGAAGTGAAACATACAGGTAAGCAATACAGCCTATTACATCTATCCTCATTATAATACTAGATGATATAGCCTATTACATCTATCCTCATTTGAATACTAAATGGTATAACGTATTCTATCTATCCTCATTATAACATTTAGATGATATAACATATTCTATCCTATTCCTATTAAGAATATTTAGCCAATGATATTCCAGTCTTGAAAAGGTGTGTGTGTGTGTGTGTGTGTGTGTGTGTGTGTGTGTGTGTGTGTGTGTGTGTGTGTGTGTGTGTGTGTGTGTGTGTGTGTGTGTGTGTGTGTGTGTGTGTGTGTGTGTGTGTGTGTGTGTGTGTGTGTGTGTGTGTTTCCTTCAGACAAGAGCTGGCCGAGGACAGCGCTCACAGATGGGCTCTGAGAAGCAGGGATATTGTTCCTTATTTTCACCCTGAAAACACACAGCTTCACCGGGTGTGTTTCAGTGGTTTCTAACAATACAACCTTTTAACAAAAGGCTTTTCTATGGCCCACTGTCTGCCCTACTGTCTCGTCTACTGAGGTACAGGGACATGCTGATGAGGCTTGTTCTGCCTTTCCAGGAGCTTCTGTCGTGCCAGGAGCCCGACATGAAGCGTCTCTCCTTGGCGCTCCCTCGTCTCCCCATGCCGTCCCTCCCCTGATGGAAGCTCCGCTGGGGAACAGGATGCCAACTGCTTGTTTTGGCGTACCCCACATGTGAAACAACTAGCCAGAAGAAAGGAAATACAGTGTTTCAAGTTGTCATGTTTGTCTTTTCAAGTTAACTTTATTAATAAATTGCATTAATAAACAACCCATGTTTGAGATTATTAAACACTGTTTAATTACAGTGACAAGCATGTAGTTCCTCTAACGGCCTCTAGGTGGGTCAGGGTAGAGACTAGCATGTAGTTCCTCTAACGGCCTCTAGGTGGTTCAGGGTAGAGACTAGGATGTAGTTCCTCTAGCTTCCTCTAGGTGGTTCAGGGTAGAGACGTGCATGTAGTTCCTCTAACGGCCTCTTGGTGGTTCAGGGTAGAAACTAGCATGTAGTTCCTCTAACGGCCTCTAAGTGGTTAACGATAGAGACGTGCATGTAGTTCCTCTAACGGCCTCTAGGTGGTTAATGGTAGAGACTAGCATTTAATTCCTCTAACGGCCTCTAGGTGGTTAATGGTAGAGACTAGCATTTAATTCCTCTAACGGCCTCTAGGTGGTTAATGGTAGAGACTAGCATTTAATTCCTCTAACGGCCTCTAGGTGGTTAATGGTAGAGACTAGCATGTAGTTCCTCTAATGGCCTCTAGGAGGTTAATGATAGAGACTTGCATGTAGTTCCTCTAACGGCCTCTAGGTGGTTAACGATAGAGACGTGCATGTAGTTCCTCTAACGGCCTCTAGGTGGTTAATGGCAGAGACTAGCATTTAATTCCTCTAATGGCCTCTAGGTGGTTAATGATAGAGACTTGCATGTAGTTCCTCTAACGGCCTCTAGGTGGTTAACGATAGAGACTTGCATGTAGTTCCTCTAACGGCCTCTAGGTGGTTAATGGCAGAGACTAGCATTAAATTCCTCTAACAGCCTCTAGGAGGTTAATGATAGAGACTTGCATGTAGTTCCTCTAATGGCCTCTAGGTGGTTCATAGTATAGACCGTCTACAGAAGGTCCAGTTGTGATAGACACGGTTTGCCACTGGTATATATATATATAGATATACACCAGTGGCGAAGCGTGTCTATCACAACTGGACCTTCTGTAGACCAGGGGTTCCCCAACTTTTCAGCCCGCGACCCCCAACATAACAGACCCCCCCCCCCCCCACACTATCACCAGAGGGACTGGAACAATAAAAAACAACGTGTGCACAGATCTTCACCATCAAGAACATCGTGAAGTCCAAGGGGGGTGGGGGGGAGGTCCAACGTGAAGTCCAAGGGGGGGGGGGGGGGGGGTAATCGTGATCGCGAAAATTGTGTGTGGCTTTTTTTCCAGCTGCAAATGATAGTCGTGAATCTGTCGGAATCAGAATTCCTTTATTCGTCACCCTTACATATTAAACAGACTTACACAATACCCCCACTTTGGGAACCCCTGCTGTAGACCACCCACCTGGTGTTCGGAGGAGTCACTTTATGCCTTATCTCATTTAGGCAGATCAGATTGTCGCAGCCAATTTACAAGTGTACCCTAGTTGTAAAGCAGTGTCCATGGAGTGAAGTAACAGCCCAACACAGACCACCACACACAGGCTATCGATTAAAGGGACGGTCTAACACGCTTCACGTGTTAGACGTGTCACGTTCAAGTTCCAAAATAGCGATCAATAATCACCAAATGTCTCTGGCATATGTCTTGTCATTAGCACTTTCACCTGTCAAAATGAAAGTGAAAAGGTGAAAGTGCTAATGACAAGACATATGCAAATTAGGTGATTATTGATCGCGGGTTTGTAACTCTTAGTTACGTTAAGTCTTTTCACGTTAAGCGATGCAAAGAAAGATCAAGTCAAAACTCTTAATTCAAATGCACAACAATGCTCAACAAACCCAAGACAGCCATTAATCAGTCAACAAGTGTGTGGAAACAAAATGCAACAACCAGCTCAACGAGACGCAACACTGAGACAAAACCAGCAAAGACAAATGAGTGTCACTCACCAATGATGTTCACTTAAAGACCAAATCCATTCTCCTGTCCTTCTGGATCAATTGTTCGACCACCATCAGGTCATAAAGATGATCGCTTTTCAGATCCTAAATAAGTTGCCTTTCCAATTCCCTGCCCTCTTGTCGGTCCCAAACAGCAACACTCCCATCAGTAGAGCCTCTTGTGGCTAGTAGAGCCCGCTAGCCACGGGTATCTTTCCCAGTTGCTAGCCTGAAAATGGCAAACATAGCCTGCTTTAACAACTTGATTCAGCTCAAGATTGTCAGGCGTTGGACGGCCTTTTTTAATAATGTCCATCTTTACATTGAATGGTCGTCTTGAAAATGGTTCATCTTCGCCTGTTGCCATTTTGACGTAAAATCCTACGTAGAAACAACGTAGCACTACGCTAGATCCACTCTCGCTCCAGCCAGTAGACCTTCTAGCTCCCTATTGAGCTGTGGGGAAATCTGAAAGAATACGCCCATTGGCTACAAATCACGATATGATTGGTTGATCAAATTGTCAATCCAAACGTACGCTCTCATTCATTCTGAGGGCCAAAGTCATCGGGAATACTTTGGTTGAAGGATATTCTTCCCAGCAACCCAGAAAAATATCTGATTGGTTGAATTGTTTTTCCAACACAAAACCACTCAAATGCGTAGTGCATGGACCGAGAAAGACAAACAAATCAACGTAACTGTAATATAACAGATAACAACACAGATACCATTCTCATTTAGTCATTTTATTAAATTGTATTACATTTTATTCATGAATACAGTGCAGTACAGTGAATACAGTGCAGTACAGTGAAGAACAGCCACCAGCCATTGACATGGCTACTTGCGGGCTCCACCCGAAGACAAGGACACAGGTTGATGAGGAATCCGGTTCATCGCAATTGTGGTGGAGGCGGTTTTAACCGGTGGGCCTTGATTTACAAAGACCCACAGGTGTGCAGCCTCACCAGCCAATCAGTCCAATTCAGGTGAGGCTGCTTAAACCACACACACACACACACACACACACACACTCCACAAACGTATTAAAACAACTGCTGGCCCAGTGGTTTTTTTCCACCCTGATGGGTAAAAGGACAACATTGTCAAGGTGAATACATTTTGGACCTTGGGTGTAAAAACCAGATCTTGAATGGTTTGTCCTACAGATAAGGTACATAGTAACGTGTGTGTGTGTTGCCCCCCCCTCCGGAATCTGTCCCACCCGGTGGAGGCCATGTTTGAGAACATTACTCACTCACTCACTCACTCACTCACTCACTCACTCTCTCTCTCTCTCTCTCTCTCTCTCTCTCTCTCTCTCTCTCTCTCTCTCTCTCTCTCTCTCTCTCTCTCTCTCTCTCTCTCTCTCTCTCTCTCTCACACTCACACTCACACTCACACAACCATTTATTGTGTGGGTGTGTTTGTCGGAATTTGTGATCTTCTGTCTGTCTATCTACCAAACAGGTGAGGGTTCAGTAAGGGCTGGTAGACAGACAGGTGAGGGTTCAGTTAGGGCTGGTAGACAGACAGGTGAGGGTTCAGTAAGGGCTGGTAGACAGACAGGTGAGGGTTCAGTAAGGGCTGGTAGACAGGTGAGGGTTCAGTTAGGGCTGGTAGACAGACAGGTGAGGGTTCAGTTAGGGCTGGTAGACAGACAGGTGAGGGTTCAGTAAGGGCTGGTAGACAGACAGGTGAGGGTTCAGTTAGGGCTGGTCGACAGACAGGTGAGGGTTCAGTAAGGGCTGGTAGACAGACAGGTGAGGGTTCAGTTAGGGCTGGTCGACAGACAGGTGAGGGTTCAGTAAGGGCTGGTAGACAGACAGGTGAGGGTTCAGTAAGGGCTGGTAGACAGACAGGTGAGGGTTCAGTTAGGGCTGGTAGACAGACAGGTGAGGGTTCAGTTAGGGCTGGTAGACAGACAGGTGAGGGCTGGTAGACAGACAGGTGAGGGTTCAGTTAGGGCTGGTAGACAGACAGGTGAGGGTTCAGTTAGGGCTGGTAGACAGACAGGTGAGGGTTCAGTTAGGGCTGGTAGACAGACAGGTGAGGGTTCAGTTAGGGCTGGTAGACAGACAGGTGAGGGTTCAATTAGGGCTGGTAGACAGACAGGTGAGGGTTCAGTTAGGGCTGGTCGACAGACAGGTGAGGGTTCAGTAAGGGCTGGTAGACAGACAGGTGAGGGTTCAGTTAGGGCTGGTAGACAGACAGGTGAGGGTTCAGTTAGGGCTGGTCGACAGACAGGTGAGGGTTCAGTAAGGGCTGGTAGACAGACAGGTGAGGGCTGGTAGACAGACAGGTGAGGGTTCAGTTAGGGCTGGTAGACAGACAGGTGAGGGTTCAGTAAGGGCTGGTAGACAGACAGGTGAGGGTTCAGTTAGGGCTGGTAGACAGATAGGTGAGGGTTCAGTTAGGGCTGGTAGACAGACAGGTGAGGGTTCAGTTAGGGCTGGAAGACAGACAGGTGAGGGTTCAGTTAGGGCTGGTAGACAGACAGGTGAGGGTTCAGTTACGGCTGGTAGACAGACAGGTGAGGATTCAGTTAGGGCTGGTAGACAGACAGGTGAGGGTTCAGTAAGGGCTGGTAGACAGACAGGTGAGGGTTCAGTTAGGGCTGGTAGACAGACAGGTGAGGGCTGGTAGACAGACAGGTGAGGGTTCAGTAAGGGCTGGTAGACAGACAGGTGAGGGTTCAGTAAGGGCTGGTAGACAGACAGGTGAGGGTTCAGTTAGGGCTGGTAGACAGACAGGTGAGGGTTCAGTTAGGGCTGGTAGACAGACAGGTGAGGGTTCAGTTAGGGCTGGTAGACAGACAGGTGAGGGTTCAGTAAGGGCTGGTAGACAGACAGGTGAGGGTTCAGTTAGGGCTGGTAGACAGACAGGTGAGGGTTCAGTTAGGGCTGGTAGACAGACAGGTGAGGGTTCAGTAAGGGCGGGTAGACAGACAGGTGAGGGTTCAGTAAGGGCTGGTAGACAGACAGGTGAGGGTTCAGTTAGGGCTGGTAGACAGACAGGTGAGGGTTCAGTTAGGGCTGGTAGACAGACAGGTGAGGGTTCAGTTAGGGCTGGTAGACAGACAGGTGAGGGCTGGTAGACAGACAGGTGAGGGTTCAGTAAGGGCTGGTAGACAGACAGGTGAGGGTTAAGTTAGGGCTGGTAGACAGACAGGTGAGGGTTCAGTTAGGGCTGGTAGACAGACAAGTGAGGGTTCAGTTAGGGCTGGTAGACAGACAGGTGAGGGTTCAGTAAGGGCTGGTAGACAGACAGGTGAGGGTTCAGTTAGGGCTGGTAGACAGACAGGTGAGGGTTCAGTAAGGGCTGGTAGACAGACAGGTGAGGGTTCAGTAAGGGCTGGTAGACAGACAGGTGAGGGTTCAGTTAGGGCTGGTAGACAGACAGGTGAGGGTTCAGTTAGGGCTGGTAGACAGACAGGTGAGGGTTCAGTTAGGGCTGGTAGACAGACAGGTGAGGGCTGGTAGACAGACAGGTGAGGGTTCAGTAAGGGCTGGTAGACAGACAGGTGAGGGTTCAGTTAGGGCTGGTAGACAGACAGGTGAGGGTTCAGTTAGGGCTGGTAGACAGACAGGTGAGGGTTTGGTAAATGACAATCATGAACTAAACATAAAGCTCTGGTTTAGGCTGTCAGCATAAGACATCTGATATCAGGACGCTAGTGGAGGAAGATCATGAGAAATATGAACTATTACTACACACACACACACACACACACACACACACACACACACACACACACACACACACACACACACACACACACAAACCTACTTGCTCAGCTGAAAATCTGTTTCATTGGCGTAGATGTTTATATTCAATTAAAAACGGAACATTATATATAACTAAACATTATATATTCCTAAACATAATATATAACTAAGCATTACATAGTAAGAACAATGAGTAAAGAGTAACATGACACTTGTGTGTGTGCGTCACGTTCTAGTCTCATGTAGATAATCAGAGCCTTCTTGAGTTCCTATTGGTCCTTGTCCTTCCTTAGCGTCTTGTTGACAGGCTTCCTGGTCGTCAGACGCTGGAGTGTGAGTCTCGTCTGTTGATTCTCTCATTACATTACATTACATTATATAACATTACATTACATTACATTACAGTCATTTAGCAGACGCTTGTATCCAAAGTGACTTCCATCTCTTTGTTCTAGATTCATCGATATGACGGCGCTAAGAGGGATACTGCTGTTGCTTTGTTGTCTCGGTGTGTCCTCAGGTAACACCGCTTACAACTCACTTTGGATTGATTTAAAACACACTTGAACCCATGTTGGTTTAGTGTCCGTCAATAGACGCTGTTTTAGTGGGTTAATTCATCCACAACACGATTAATCATTTACTTCCAATACACACAAACACACACAGACACCACATCTTTGATAATAGACTACTAAATACAACTAAGTCTATTGTGTTCACGTTCTTAACAGAAGACATAAAGATAAAGAAGGTTAAAATAAGTTATTTCATAAATAATAGTTTATTCTCTCCATGTCCGCAAGAATGGTAAAAAGTGTTTTAAAGTGTTGTAAGATGTAAGGATGTCAATGAGATAAAACTTGAGATAAAGCTTCCTGTTTTACCTGTCCGGCCAGGGGGCGGAGCCACGGGTCTATCTCTACAGTGATGTACAGTATTAACCTGTCTGTCTGTCTACAGTGATGTACAGTATTAACCTGTCGGTCTGTCTGTCTGTCTGTCTGTCTTTCTACAGAGATCCACTCTCTGATGTATTTCTCCACAGCGTCGTCTGGACTCTCAAACTTCCCAGAGTATGTGTCTGTTGGGATGGTGGATGAAGTTCAGATTGTTCACTATGACAACAACAGCCAGAGAGCAGAACCCAGACAGGTGTGGATGGAGCAGGTCACCAGAGATGACCCACACTACTGGGAGAGGAACACTAGAAAGGCTTTTGGTGCCCAGGAGACCTCCAAAGTCAGCATTGAGAACCTAAAGATTTGCTTTAACCAGACAGGAGGTAAGTTTATATCTAATGTCTTAACTCTCAACATGAATATATCATTCTAATGTTATAACAAATAAATAAAATACATGTACATACACATGTATACAAATACACATATAATAATAGAATAAGTACATAAGTACACATGAACACAAATACAAAACATGAATCTGAAATCAGACTTCAGAACATGAGTATTCATGTAAGTACTCAGTGTAGCAGTACTCAGTGTAGCAGTACTCAGTGTAGAAGTACTCAGTGTAGCAGTACTCAGTGTAGCAGTACTCAGTGTAGCGGTACTCAGTGTAGCAGTACTCAGTTTAGCAGTACTCCGTGTAGAAGTATTCAAAGTATTGGTGTATAGATTGAGTCTAAAAGTTGTCATTCAACATGACAAAGCCAATCCAATTAATGCTCTCGCTCTCTCTCGCTCTCTCTCTCTCGCTCTCTCTCTTAGGTTCCCACATATTTCAGACTATATATGGTTGTGAGTGGGATGATGAGCATGGTGATACTGGTGGTTATTTCCAGCATGGTTATGATGGAGAGGACTTCATATCGTTTGACCTGAAGACCAAGACATGGATCGCTCCAAAACCACAGGCTTTCTCCACCAAACAGAGCTGGGATCAGAATAGAGCTCATAATGAATACTTGAAGAACTACCTCACCAAGGAGTGTGTTGATTGGCTGAAGAAGTTCCTGGCCTATGGGAAGAGCACTCTGCAGAGAATAGGTAGAGTCACATGACCAGGTGGGCGTCGACAGACAGATGTCTCTGAGTCCCTGGTGTTTGAACTGGAACACTACAGGG
Source organism: Muraenolepis orangiensis (assembly GCA_027704905.1). Classification (NCBI taxonomy): domain Eukaryota; kingdom Metazoa; phylum Chordata; class Actinopteri; order Gadiformes; family Muraenolepididae; genus Muraenolepis; species Muraenolepis orangiensis. The sequence continues at coordinate 3,553,718 of CM051021.1, read as the reverse complement.
AGGACCAGGAACAGACAGTGTGTGTGTGTGTGTGTGTGTGTGTGTGTGTGTGTGTGTGTGTGTGTGTGTGTGTGTGTGTGTGTGTGTGTGTGTGTGTGTGTGTGTGTGTGTGTGTGTGTGTGTGTGTGTGTGTGTGTGTGTGTGTGTGTGTGTGTGTGTGTGTGTGTGTGTGTGTGTGTGTGTGTGTGTGTGTGTGTGTGTGTGTGTGTGTGGTGCATGCCGAGAGCACGGGGGTGAGCGAGTGTTTGGCGGAAGATGTGAAAGGTTCTACTCTTTTCTCTACATGACCAGGTAGGCAGCTTTTGATTTAAAACGTTAAAGCTTGGTGTTCGGTTTGTGGAGAAGACGGATCAGGCGGCCATGGCGTCCTCTGAGACTCCTCCGCTATCGATCCGTCATGGGATTCGGGTCGCTCCCGACGTGACAGTGGAGCAGGTGTTGCTGGCGGTCGGCCAGCAGATCGGCTATGATAAACTAGCATGTGCCTCCCGCATGAATAAAGCGGTGGTGGTCTTTCTTAAGGAAATAGATGCAGGAAGTCAGATTGTCGAAAGTGGGGTTGTTTTCCGAGATTCGCTGCTGTTTGTCTCTCCGCTGGCATTGCCGTTCTCCCGGGTGACCGTGTCAGGTGTACTGCCGTTTATCGCTAACGTGGCCCTCGAACAAGAGCTACGGAGGTTCGGGAAGTTCGCGAGTGCATTCAAAACGATAACTCTTGGTTGCAAAGACCCCAATCTGGCCCATGTTCAGTCTCTGTGCAGACACGTTTTTATGTTTCTAGAGAACCCGTCACAGACACTTGACATGTCGTTTAAAGTTTAACACAGAGATTATTTTTACACAGTATATGCGAGCACGGGTAGTTTGAGGTGTTTTGAGTGCGGGATATTGGGCATAAAAAATGTGCATGCCCACATAAACAGCGACAGGCCGGAGATGACAGCGCTCAGCCGTCTACCGTGGGGCTGGAAACGCAGGTGGATCAGTACAGCTGATCGGTAGCGCTCAGCCGTCTACCGTGGGGCTGGAAACGCAGGTGGATCAGTACAGCTGATCGGTAGCACTCAGCCGTCTACCGTGGGGCTGGAAACGCAGGTGGATCAGTACAGCTGATCGGTAGCGCTCAGCCGGCGGAAGCACAGCCGCGCCCTCCGCTGGTTGAGGTGGTGCCCGCTGAGGCTCTGGCTGGGGATTCGGTGGCGGAGTCTTTACCTCATTAAACATGAATGGAGGGAGGGTTAAACTAAAGAGGTCTTTAATTAAAAAGACCTGCAGGTTTAAAAACATTGATGTGGTTTTCCTGCAGGAATTTGAGTAATGAGAGTGATTGGGATCTTTGGTGGGAGGGCCAGAGGATGTACAGTCATGGCACCAACGTTAGTGCAGGTGTGGCCATTTTGTTTTCTGCTGGTCTAAATGCCCGCATGCTATCACATGATGAGCTGGTGAAGGGGAGGGGGGCTTTTAGTGAGGGCGGAAATTGAGGGCTTTGTTTTCTGCTTTGTCAATGTCTATGCTCCAAATACTGGCAGTGACAGAGTAGAGGTTTTCAATAAAATAGGAACAGTGCTACACAACCATTCCCAAGAACACATTGTTCTCGGCGGGGATTGTAATTGCATTGTGGATGAGTGAGGAACCCCACCTGCCATCATCTGCCTGTTTAAGGAGGCTCCTCATTAAACTAGATCTCATGGACGCCTGGAGGGTTAAGCATCCAACTGCTAGGCAGTACACATGGGTTTAGGTGGTGGGCAGTACACATGGGTTAAGGTGGTGGGCAGTACACATGGGTTAAGGTGGTGGACAGTACACATGGGTTAAGGTGGTGGGTAGTACACATGGGTTAAGGTGGTGGGCAGTACACATGGGTTAAGGTGGTGGGCAGTACACATGGGTTAAGGTGGTGGGCAGTACACATGGGTTAAGGTGGTGGGAAGTAAGGTTAGTGGTGCACCTTTAGACAGGTTTTATATTGCACAGGGTGATAGTTTGAAACTAGTTAGGAGCATCATTAGCTCAGTGGGTTTCACAGATCACCACCATTGAGTTATGTTTTTCCCCAGTTCAAACTGGATCACATTGGCACTTTATCACCAAACTACTCCAGGAAAGAGCTTTCTGCCAGAGTTTGGATTGTTTTGGACACAATGGCGGTCAAAGAAAAGTGATTTTGTGTCCAAGCGTAGTTGGTGGGAGGTTGGCAAGGTACAGATCAATACACCTCTTTCTCTACCGCCAACATTAAAGCTGCAATGCAGGGGCTTGAAGGTTGTATTAAAGACATCGAGCAAGGTCTAAGAACCCAACCACATCCTGGAAGCCTTCAGCTTCTTCAGGAGAAAAAGAGGGATTTAGGCCTTTTGATGCAGGAGAGGGTTAAAGGGGCACTGGTCAGGGCACATTTCACAAACATGAGGGACATTGATGCCCCAACCTCCTTCTTTTTTAACCTAAAAAGATAGCCTCTAGAAAGCAATTAAACTGCCTGAAGCTTCCAGATGGAAGCATCACAACGGATCCAGTGGAGATAAGGAGCCTTGCAGTGGGATTTTACACAGAGCTCTATGCAGAAGGGGAATGTGATCCACAATGAACTGCAGCTCTGTTGAAAGACCTTCCGCAACTAACGGAGACCGAAAAGGCGGGTTTAGACGACGACCTAACGCCGGAGGAGCTAACCACGGCTATTGGACAACTAGCCTCTATCGGGAGGGGTCACTTCCAACTTCATGTCGAAGGGCGTTCGCGTTGTCACTCCTACCGAAAAAGGGAGACTTGGCACTAGTCAAAAACTGGAGACCTTTTGCCTTGCTGTGTGCGGGCTTTAAAATACTGTCAAAAGTGTTGTTCAACTGTCCAACCAGCATTTTCTGAGTTTGATTATTCATATGGACCAACCGTGTTCCGGATAGAACAATAATGGACAACCTTTTCTGGTTCGGGACACTATTGACCTGTGTGACCTCCACGATATAGACATTGGCATCCTGTCCCTTGACCAAGAAAAAGCGTTTGACAGAGTTGACCATGGTTATCTTTTTTCCACGCTAAGGGCTTTTGGGTTTGGTGGTGTTTTTATAGCATGGATTGAACTGTTATATAGCGGAGCCTCTTGTCTGGTCAAGGCAGGGGGAGGACTGAGTAGACCAGTACCAGTTAAACGTGGTATCTGACAGGGCTGCCCGTTGAAAAGCGGACAGGCGACCTCCAGTGGAGGATAGTGCATGGGTTAATAGCTAAGAACAGACACGTGGCACACCTGGATCCCAGAACGGGGGAGGGTTGTGGTCTTAGTGCACAGGTTGTTTGTGGCACACTTATTTGTTGATTGCACAAGGCTAGCTGGTTTATTTAGGGTGTAGGGTTCTTGGGGCTTGGACAATGTTTCTCTTATGAATTATATGTATTTGGCCCAAAATACAATTCAAAGAGAAAGCTTGTTCACACCCTAATCAATTACATCTCAGGGACAGCTAAATTGGCCATTTGGCTGACAAGGGAAAAACCAAATGCAGGAAAGCGGCTCTGTAGACCCAGTCCAGGTGTTGAAAGGACTAGTGGCTGCTAGGATAAGGGTAGAGCATTCTTATTATAAGTTTGTGTGTAATATTGAAGCCTTTAGCCTCTTCTGGACTCAGGTGGGAGTGCTGTGTACCTTTAAAAAATGAAGATGAATTATGTCTATCCTTTAAAAAAAAAAAGGATGGTTTGTTCTTGTTTCTCAATACTGTATTTGTTTTCTCTCTCTCTCTCTCTCTCTCTCTCTCTCTCTCTCTCTCTCTCTCTCTCTCTCTCTCTCTCTCTCTCTCTCTCTCTCTCTCTCTCTCTCTCTCTCTCTCCCTCATCTGCTCTCTCTCTCTCTCTCTCTCTCTCTCTCATCTGCTCTCTCTCTCTCTCTCTCTCTCTCTCTCTCCCTCCCCTCATCTGCCCTCTCTCTCTCTCTCTCTCTCTCTCTCTCCAGAGCATCCGTCGGTGTCTCTGCTCCAGAGGAGCCCCTCTTCCCCAGTGGTGTGCCATGCTACAGGCTTCTACCCTAACAGGGTGGTGGTGTTCTGGAGGAGAGACCACCAGGAGCTCCATGAGCACGTGGACCACGGGGAGGTCCTCCCCAACCACGACGGGACCTTCCAGGTCAGCGTTGGCCTGAACCTGACGTCGGTCCCACCGGAGGACTGGACGAGGTACGAGTGTGTGGTCCAGCTGAAAGGCATCGAGGACATCCTGGTCCCGCTGGACCCGGCCCTCATCATGACCAACTGGAGAGGAGATGGAGGTTGGGCGTCTCCACCTCATCAACGTGGTAAACACACAGCTCTCAGGAAGGGCTCACTTCATAGGAACACGTTGGATTGTGGGTAAATGAGTCTTATGAATAGAGCTAAGCTAAGGTCAGTCCCTCAGTGACCCTGAGCTCCAGAACAGATTCCACTGGAGTAGTCATATTGCCATTGTGTTGGTATGTAGCATCACGTGTCCATAGACATGTGGTTCAAGGGTGGAGGAATGGATGAGTGATGGATCTCTTGATTTCCCTGAAGGTTTCCGCACCCCCATCATCATTGGGTCTGTGGTTCTCCTCCTCGCTGCTGTTGGAATCTGTGTTGGAGTCTTTGTGTCCAAGAGGAGGAACGGTGAGTGAATCCAACTCTTCAGGAGGACCAACCCCTGAACTCCACCTGCTCCTACTTCCTTCCCCCTCGCTGCGTCCGTTCCTACAATCTGATTGGTTGTGGTCATACACTAGTGGTCTCCATCTCCTAATGAAGAACCTTCTCTAGTGTCGTGTTCACAATGATGTTGTGGCATTAAGAATATCAAAGTATAATAACAGTCAGATATTTACCACTGTTACAACAGATCCTTAGATTCAGCCAAGCGACGATTGGCTGGTGATTCAAATGTGTTTTTACTGCACATTAACACTTCAGCATTGGATGAGAGTCTCTGGACTGAACTATACAGCTCTGTCAACCTATATACATCTAGCTCACTGGACTATACAGCTCTGTTAACCTAGATACATCTAGCTCACTGGACTATTCAGCTATGTTGAGCAAGATACATCTAGCTCACTGGACTATACAGCTCTGTTGACCTAGATACATCTAGCTCACTTGACTACACAGCTCTGTTGACATAGATACATCTAGCTCACTGGACTATACAGCTCTCTTGACCTAGATACATCTTGCTCACTGGACTATACAGCTCTGTTGACCTAGATACATCTAGCTCACTGGACTATACAGCTCTGTTGACCTAGATACATCTAGCTCACTTGACTACACAGCTCTGTTGACATAGATACATCTAGCTCACTGGACTATACAGCTCTCTTGACCTAGATACATCTTGCTCACTGGACTATACAGCTATGTTGACCTAGATACATCTTGCTCACTGGACTATACAGCTCTGTTGACCTAGATACATCTAGCTCACTGGACTATACAGATCTGTTGATCTAGATATATCTAGGTCACTGGACTATACAGCTCTGTTGACCTAGATACATCTAGCTCACTGGACTACACAGATCTTCTGATCTAGATATATCTAGGTCACTGGACTATACAGCTCTGTTGACCTAGATACATCTAGCTCACTGGACTATACAGATCTGTTGATCAAGATATATCTAGGTCACTGGACTATCATCATCATCTGGTCGAGCGAGCTCGGACTGACACTGGTTGGTGTCAGTGGTCAGTCATTGGAATGCGGAGTGAGTGAAAGCGCTTACGGGTTGACGACCGTACCATGCATAGTTACTCAAAGAAGGAACACTTAAAAAACAGGAGTAAACCGTTTAAATCTTGCTTTGTTGTTGGCAAAGTTAAACGGAGTGAGGCAGCAGACCATAATATATTTTTGCTCTGGTGTTTCCTCCTCTTCTGTCTAGCATATGCTCAACAAATAGAGCTTTGGTAGAGAGATGCCTCTCTAGTTAGCAGGGAACTACCCCACCCTGGATCACTGGATATGCAGCCCCGGTGAAGTGCATAATATTTTGCCACTCAAAGACACTGGACTATACAGCTCTGTTGACCACATCTGATACATCTAGCTCACTGGACTACACAGCTCTGTTGACCTAGATACATCTAGCTCACTGGACTATACAGCTCTGTTGACCTAGATACATCTAGCTCACTGGACTATACAGCTCTGTTGACCTATATACATCTAGCTCACTGGACTATACAGCTCTGTTGACCTAGATACATCTAGCTCACTGGACTATACAGCTCTGTTGACCTAGATACATCTAGCTTACTGGACTATACAGCTCTGTTGGCCAAGATACATCGAGCTCAGTCATGAATTCACCTCCTCACATTCTGCTACTTACCAGGTTCTCCAGCTCTGAGGTCCCTGGGGAACAGAATCCAGCTCCTGAGACCCAACCTCTGAACACAGAGTCAGTATTTGGTGACATCTCAACATTTTAAAGGAGGGTGATCATATATTTACAGAACATTACTGCAATATATCACAGTAATATATTAACAGTATTATCTTAACATCATCACAGTAATATATGAACAGTATTATCTTAACATCATCACAGTAATATAGTAACAGTATTATCTTAACATCATCACAGTAATATATTAACAGTATTATCTTAACATCATCACAGTAATATAGTAACAGTATTATCTTAACATCATCACAGTAATATAGTAACAGTATTATCTTAACATCATCACAGTAATATAGTAACAGTATTATCTTAACATCATCACAGTAATATAGTAACAGTATTATCTTAACATCATCACAGTAATATAGTAACAGTATTATCTTAACATCATCACAGTAATATATTAACAGTATTATCTTAACATCATCACAGTAATATAGTAACAGTATTATCTTAACATCATCACATTGATATCTTGACTCATGCTAAATGGGTTCATCCTGTCTTGTTCTTCCTTCCTGTTTAGGGTCAACTGAACCATGAAGACTCTTCTCCCGTTCAGCTTAAAGCAGCACAGAGTAGACTGCTGCTCATTTACAATCATTACTAACAGCCTTCAGCTAACTTCACATGCTGTGAGTGATCAATTACAATAACATTCATATTTACTTTTATTTATATACAGTGATTTATGTAATCACTGTATTTGTGATTGATTTGATGAACTCACCGACTTAAACCTCCAATCTGTCACTCGGAAACCATGGCAACACCACCTCGCCTGTGGACGGCCATTTTGGTTCGGTTCACCTTGTAGCGTTTGAAATATGTTATTTTGTTTTATAATATTTATGATGTTTAAAATAATGTTTAAAGATTCATATCGATGACTTGCAACCACGTGACCAAAAATGCAATGTCATGAGCTTCCGCCATATTGGTGGATAAACAAACATCAAACATGCCTGCCGTCGTAAACGCTCTCACAACAAACTGTTATTCTGATTATTACACCAATCTGAGTGGGCCAGAAAAGGTCAGACAGAAGAAAGAGGTTGATATGTGTGGTTTGGACCCATACGCTTTATAAAGGTCTGAATTCTGAGGATTTGAGTTATTTACCAGCTGTTGAGTAGCCTGTTGTAGCAAACTATTCATGAGGATATTTTCAGCTTGGCAGGTTTTTGTTGTTCTCACACTCGACGAAAGGGAAGTTAAAATTAGAATAATAAGATATAAAACATATTTATGTTAAAGAAGTGATCAAAATACTGTAGATTTTGTTTGGTTTGCTCATGTTAATATGAAATTTACTAACATGGACAGGATGGCTTTTCCTCCCTAGCTTGAACTTCCTCTAGGTGTGCTCTGTCCAAAGCCTCCACTGCTTCATTCAACGTTATTTTCCTTGTCCTATTCACCACCCCATCATCTCTTTGAGCAGCTGAAGCATCGATGTTAACCCGTGTTTTGAGTAGGCGCCCAGCCCACCCGGTTGAACATCCGTAAGGCGGCAGGCCCCCACGACATCCCGGGCCGCGTCCTCAGAGCATGCGCAGACCAGTGGCAGGAGTCTTGCAGACGTCTTCAACCTCTCCCCGTCCCAGGCTGTTGTTCCCACGGTCTTCAAGATGTCCACTATCGTGCCTGTCCCTAAACAACCCAAGGTAACCTGCCTGAACGACTATAGACCTGTAGCGCTCACCTCGATTGTCAGCAAATGCTTCGAGAGGTTGGTCAAGGACTTCATTTGCTCCGTGTTACCTCCGTGTTACCTGCCATGTTTTTTTTTCGTTGGACCTCACATGGTCCACGCACACCACACACGTGGTGAAAAGGGCCCAACAACGCCTGTATTTCCTCAGGCGTCTGAGGAAATTCATCATGGGCCCCCGCATCCTGAGAACATTCTACACCGGCACCATGGAGAGTGTTCTTACAGGGTGTATCACCGCCTGGTACGGGAACTGCACCGCACTCGAGCGCAGAGCGCTTCAAAGGATGGTGCAGACGGCCCAGTATATCGTTGGAGGTGAGCTCCCCTCCCTCCTGGATATATACAACCAGCGGTGCGTGGCCAAGGCCAAACGCATCATAAAAGACATTGCCCACCCCAGCCACGAACTGTACTCAGTGTTACCGTCAGGCGGGCGATACCGCAGTATCAAGTGGTATCAAATAGACTCAGAGATAGCTTCCACAGTCAGGCCATCAGGCTGCTGAACAAGGGCGTATAGCATATAACAATGTATATTTGATTACATTGATTTATATATATATAGCTATTTTTCTGTGCTGATATATTGCATTTTATATTTTGCATTTTTATATATTTAACTTATACAGTTTTGTACTTTTTACTTATTTTTTATTGTATTCTGTTTTTTATAACTACTGTCAGGGTTGGGTATTGCACATACAATTTTCATTCATTGCTTACACTTGTGTAAACTGTGAAGTGACAATAAACTTAACTTGAACTTGAACAGTCAGGATTGTCATACAACCTCGCCGGCGCTCCTAAATGATAAAACACAATGAGATAACTCTTCGCCCAATTGTTTGCGTAGTGCGAAGAGTATTAGTTTAATAGTTAGTAAGAACTAAAAATCTAGATTACCTGAGATGAAATGATGGCTACACACACTGTCATTGCTGGGTGTAGGTGAGACCCAAAAGCAGAGTGACCGGTAGAAGCCAGGTACAACAGGTGTTTATTGATCGGCGCACACTGATTAATGCGAGCAAAAGGTACAGACGGGGCAAAATCCCAAAACGTGGTCAAGGCAGAGGTCGGTAACAGGTTGTCGAGGGTTGAGGCAAAGGTACAAAAATGTAGAGGCAAAAACAGGCAATGGTCAAACAGTGAATCAAAAACCAGGATACGATACGGGACTCGATACAGGCGTGAGGCTTCCGAGAATCAGTGTGTGTGTGTGTGTGTGTGATAATCCAGCGCTGTGTGAGTGTCCGGCGGTACATAGCAACGTGAATTGTGATGCGCTGCAGCTGCGGGTTAGAATTAACAAGGGGGCGTGGCTATCTGGTAGAGCGTAGTGGGAGGAGGAGACGGGGACGGGGAACGTGGCTATCCAGGAGATTGATGTGGAGACAGGGATGCAAACCTGTGACACACACAGGTAGACTAACATTTGTCAACGTTATTAAGCCATGCTCGCCTTCTTCGAGTGCCAGAGTTTGCTCCCTTTAATTTTTGATTATAGAAGGTATTTGGCCACTTTCACCACAATTATACACTGTAAATACCAAATATACGGCATGACTGAAGCGCTCAAAAAGAACGGCTGACTAATAGTGAGTGTGTTGCTGATTGCAGATTGTATCTCCACCAACATGGCCAACTTCCGGTTCTTCGGTCGTATTTTAATTTGATTTGACATCACTTGCAAGTCATCAATTCAAGAAGTTGGTCTAAATTGAGTCGAGTTTGGAATACTGATTCGTTGAATGTAATATTGAATTTACATATTTTTATTATTGTTATTATTGTAGAGTTTTGCTGCTAGCTAGAGAACTGCTAGGCTGGTTTATGTTTCAATGTTATTTGTTCATTTCTGTGTCTTTTTTGATTGTTTGAAAGTTTTCCTAATCTCACTGTTGTCTTTGGGTTATTCTGTCAATAAAAAACTGTAAATAAAATAATTAATAAATATTTTCCATAATGTCAGGTTTTGAGTATTTAATTGAGATAAGTTCATAATAATAATAATAATAATACATTCAATTTCATATAGCGCTTTTCTGGACACCCAAGGCGCTTTACAGACATGGTAAAATTGCACTATAGATTCATATAAGACTGATAAAATAGTTGACATGTATATGTTTTTTATAAAAATTAAGATTAAAATGAAAAATAGAGTGTAATTAAAATTGTAAAGTCATGGGATGGAGGGGGGGGGGTGTTTTAGCAGGGGAAAGCCTGTTTGAAGGATGGTAGGATGGTTGTTTGAAGGATGGTAGGGTGGTTGTTTGAAGGATGGTAGGGTGGTTGTTTGAAGGATGGTAGGGTGGTTGTTTGAAGGATAGTAGGGTGGTTGTTTGAAGGATGGTAGGGTGGTGGTTTGAAGGATGGTAGGGTGGTTGTTTGAAGGATGGTAGGGTGGTTGTTTGAAGGATGGTAGGGTGGTTGTTTGAAGGATAGTAGGGTGGTTGTTTGAAGGATGGTAGGGTGGTTGTTTGAAGGAGGGTAGGGTGGTTGTTTGAAGGATGGTAGGGTGGTTGTTTGAAGGATGGTAGGGTGGTTGTTTGAAGGATGGTAGGGTGGTTGTTTGATGGAGGGTAGGGTGGTTGTTTGAAGGATGGTAGGGTGGTTGTTTGAAGGATGGTAGGGTGGTTGTTTGAAGGATGGTAGGGTGGTTGTCTGAAGGATGGTAGGGTGGTTGTCTGAAGGATGGTAGGGTGGTTGTTTGAAGGATGGTAGGGTGGTTGTCTGAAGGATGGTAGGGTGGTTGTTTGAAGGAAGGTAGGGTGGTTGTCTGAAGGATGGTAGGGTGGTTGTTTGAAGGATGGTAGGGTGGTTGTTTGAAGGATAGTAGGGTGGTTGTTTGAAGGATGGTAGGGTGGTGGTTTGAAGGATGGTAGGGTGGTTGTTTGAAGGATGGTAGGGTGATTGTTTGAAGGATAGTAGGGTGGTTGTTTGAAGGATGGTAGGGTGGTTGTTTGAAGGAGGGTAGGGTGGTTGTTTGAAGGATGGTAGGGTGGTTGTTTGAAGGATGGTAGGGTAGTTGTTTGAAGGATGGTAGGGTGGTTGTTTGAAGGATGGTAGGGTGGTTGTTTGATGGAGGGTAGGGTGGTTGTTTGAAGGATGGTAGGGTGGTTGTTTGAAGGATGGTAGGGTGGTTGTTTGAAGGATGGTAGGGTGGTTGTTTGAAGGATAGTAGGGTGGTTGTTTGAAGGATGGTAGGGTGGTGGTTTGAAGGATGGTAGGGTGGTTGTTTGAAGGATGGTAGGGTGGTTGTTTGAAGGATGGTAGGGTGGTTGTTTGAAGGATGGTAGGGTGGTGGTTTGAAGGATGGTAGGGTGGTGGTTTGAAGGATAGTAGGGTGGTTGTTTGAAGGATGGTAGGGTGGTTGTTTGAACGAGGGTAGGGTGGTTGTTTGAAGGATGGTAGGGTGGTTGTTTGAAGGATGGTAGGGTGGTTGTTTGAAGGATGGTAGGGTGGTTGTTTGAAGGATGGTAGGGTGGTTGTTTGATGGAGGGTAGGGTGGTTGTTTGAAGGATGGTAGGGTGGTTGTTTGAAGGATGGTAGGGTGGTTGTTTGAAGGATGGTAGGGTGGTTGTTTGAAGGATGGTAGGGTGGTTGTCTGAAGGATGGTAGGGTGGTTGTCTGAAGGAGGGTAGGGTGGTTGTTTGAAGGAGGGTAGGGTGGTTGTTTGAAGGAGGGTAGGGTGGTTGTTTGAAGGATGGTAGGGTGGTTGTCTGAAGGATGGTAGGGTGGTTGTTTGAAGGAGGGTAGGGTGGTTGTTTGAAGGAGGGTAGGGTGGTTGTTTGAAGGATGGTAGGGTGGTTGTTTGAAGGATGGTAGGGTGGTTGTTTGAAGGATGGTAGGGTGGTTGTTTGAAGGATGGTAGGGTGGTTGTTTGAAGGATGGTAGGGTGGTTGTTTGATGGATGGTAGGGTGGTTGTTTGAAGGATGGTAGGGTGGTTGTTTGAAGGATGGTAGGGTGGTTGTTTGAAGGATGGTAGGGTGGTTGTTTGAAGGATGGTAGGGTGGTTGTTTGAAGGATAGTAGGGTGGTTGTTTGAAGGATGGTAGGGTGGTGGTTTGAAGGATGGTAGGGTGGTGGTTTGAAGGATGGTAGGGTGGTTGTTTGAAGGATGGTAGGGTGGTTGTTTGAAGGATAGTAGGGTGGTTGTTTGAAGGATGGTAGGGTGGTTGTTTGAAGGAGGGTAGGGTGGTTGTTTGAAGGATGGTAGGGTGGTTGTTTGAAGGATGGTAGGGTGGTTGTTTGAAGGATGGTAGGGTGGTTGTTTGAAGGATGGTAGGGTGGTTGTTTGATGGAGGGTAGGGTGGTTGTTTGAAGGATGGTAGGGTGGTTGTTTGAAGGATGGTAGGGTGGTTGTTTGAAGGATGGTAGGGTGGTTGTCTGAAGGATGGTAGGGTGGTTGTCTGAAGGATGGTAGGGTGGTTGTTTGAAGGTGGGTAGGGTGGTTGTTTGAAGGAGGGTAGGGTGGTTGTTTGAAGGATGGTAGGGTGGTTGTCTGAAGGAGGGTAGGGTGGTTGTTTGAAGGAGGGTAGGGTGGTTGTTTGAAGGAGGGTAGGGTGGTTGTTTGAAGGATGGTAGGGTGGTTGTTTGAAGGATGGTAGGGTGGTTGTTTGAAGGATGGTAGGGTGGTTGTTTGAAGGATGGTAGGGTGGTTGTTTGATGGATGGTAGGGTGGTTGTTTGAAGGATGGTAGGGTGGTTGTTTGAAGGATGGTAGGGTGGTTGTTTGAAGGATGGTAGGGTGGTTGTTTGATGGAGGGTAGGGTGGTTGTTTGAAGGATGGTAGGGTGGTTGTTTGAAGGAGGGTAGGGTGGTTGTTTGAAGGATGGTAGGGTGGTTGTTTGAAGGATGGTAGGGTGGTTGTTTGATGGATGGTAGGGTGGTTGTTTGAAGGATGGTAGGGTGGTTGTTTGAAGGATGGTAGGGTGGTTGTTTGAAGGATGGTAGGGTGGTTGTTTGAAGGATGGTAGGGTGGTTGTTTGAAGGATGGTAGGGTGGTTGTCTGAAGGATGGTAGGGTGGTTGTCTGAAGGATGGTAGGGTGGTTGTTTGAAGGATGGTAGGGTGGTTGTCTGAAGGATGGTAGGGTGGTTGTTTGAAGGATGGTAGGGTGGTTGTCTGAAGGATGGTAGGGTGGTTGTTTGAAGGATGGTAGGGTGGTTGTTTGAAGGAGGGTAGGGTGGTTGTTTGAAGGATGGTAGAGTGGTTGTTTGAAGGATGGTAGGGTGGTTGTTTGAAGGATGGTAGGGTGGTTGTTTGATGGATGGTAGGGTGGTTGTTTGAAGGATGGTAGGGTGGTTGTTTGAAGGATGGTAGGGTGGTTGTTTGAAGGATGGTAGGGTGGTTGTTTGATGGAGGGTAGGGTGGTTGTTTGAAGGATGGTAGGGTGGTTGTTTGAAGGAGGGTAGGGTGGTTGTTTGAAGGATGGTAGGGTGGTTGTTTGAAGGATGGTAGGGTGGTTGTTTGATGGATGGTAGGGTGGTTGTTTGAAGGATGGTAGTGTGGTTGTTTGAAGGATGGTAGGGTGGTTGTTTGAAGGATGGTAGGGTGGTTGTTTGAAGGATGGTAGGGTGGTTGTTTGAAGGATGGTAGGGTGGTTGTATGAAGGATGGTAGGGTGGTTGTTTGAAGGATGGTAGGGTGGTTGTCTGAAGGATGGTAGGGTGGTTGTTTGAAGGAGGGTAGGGTGGTTGTTTGAAGGATGGTAGGGTGGTTGTTTGAAGGATGGTAGGGTGGTTGTTTGAAGGATGGTAGGGTGGTTGTTTGAAGGATGGTAGGGTGGTTGTTTGAAGGATGGTAGGGTGGTTGTCTGAAGGAGGGTAGGGTGGTTGTTTGAAGGATGGTATGGTTGTTGCCTGACGGATGTGGTTGGGGAGGGCGTTCCAGAGGGACGGTGCAGCAACTGAAAAGGCCCTGTCTCCCCAGGTCCGTAGTTCAGTCCTGGGGACTATCAGGCTGTTGGTGTCAGCGGACCTGAGGCGACAGGAAGGAGTGTGACGAGGGAGGAGGTCCGAGAGGTAGCGACGGGCCATGTTATTACATATAACGTGTGGTAGGAATGAGAGGGTGGGGTCGAGGATGGTGCTTAGGTTGCGGACATTGGTGGAGGGGGTGACAGTGGCCGTGTTCCATTTCAGGGTCTGCAGCCTTAAGACTGCAGCCTTCGGCTGCATCCGAAGGCTGCAGTTTTAAGGCTGCTTCCGAAGGCTGCTTCAAAAACTTGTTAAATGGGACGGTCTAGCCTATGGAGTACTTCCTGAATGCGTCACCAGCTGCGTCACGAAGCGCCACGCCCACCGTCGTCGCGCGCTGACCAGAGCCGCGGAGATAGTCCAACTAGAAGCTTCTTTTTGAGAGTTTAATAATACGAGGGAAATCAATTGCGTGTTAAAAATGGATGATTTGTATTCAGTATTCTTTTTAACTAATGAACTTAAGGAGCTGGAGTTTCACCGCCGGCGTCGACGTTTGATGTTATTTCGGCTAAGAGAGAACCATGGGTAAATAAAGATTGGTTAATATTGGTGAAGTTATAATTCCTATAAATATATATATGTATGTATGTATGTATGTATGTATGTATGTATATATATATTAATAGGAATTATAACTTCACCAATATTAACCAATCTTTATTTACCCATGGTATGTATATGTATGTATATGTATGTATATGTATGTATATGTATGTATGTATGTATGTATGTATGTATGTATATATATATATATGTATGTGTGTGTGTGTGTGTGTGTGTGTGTGTGTGTGTGTGTGTGTGTGTGTGTGTGTGTGTGTGTGTGTGTGTGTGTGTGTGTGTGTGTGTGTGTGTGTGTGTGTGTGTGTGTGTGTGTGTGTGTATGTATGTATGTATGTATGTATGTATATATATATATATATTCAGATTACTTTATTTATCCCGAGGGAAATGAAGGTGCAACAGTTGACACAGGGGGAATAAATGCACACAAAAATATACTAATACCTAAAGCTAAAAACTAAATAACAACAAACAAACTAAACAAAACTAGTATAAACAAAATATAACTAAAGGAACTCTAAATGAAATCTAAATGTAAAAGATACATATACATATACATATACATTTATATATATATCTATCTCTCTCTCGCTCTCGCTCTCGCTCTCGCTCTCTCTCTCTCCCTACTCCAAGTAGGGAGGGAGTCCTTATCCCAAGTGAAGGAGTTCAAGTATCCCAGGGTCTCCAGTGAGGGGAGGATGGAGCGTGAGATTGACAGGAGAATAGGTGCAGCGGGAGCGGTATTGGGTGCACTTTGGCGCACCGTTGTAACCAAAAGAGAGCTGAGCCAGAAGGCAAAGCTCTCGATCTACCGATCAGTCTTCGTTCCTACCCTCACCTATGGTCATGAACAATGGGTAATGACCGAAAGGACGAGATCGCGAATACAAGCGGCCAAAATGAGTTTCCTCAGGAGGGTGGCTGGTATCTCCCTGAGGGATAGGGTGAGAAGCTCAGTCACTCGTGAGAGACTCGGAGTAGAGCCGCTGCTCCTTCGCGTAGAACGGAGCCAGTTGAGGTGGTTAATCTAGTGAGGATGCTTCCTGGTAGCCTCCCGAGGGAGGTTTACCAGGCACATCCAACTGGGAAGAGACCACGGGGCAGACCGAGGTACAGGTGGGAAGAGACCACGGGGCAGACCGAGGTACAGGTGGGAAGAGACCACGGGGCAGACCGAGGTACAGGTGGGGTGACTACATCTCCACACTGGCCTGGGAACGCCTCGGGATCCCCCAGTCAGAGCTAGTCCATGTTGCCAGGGAGAGGGAAGTTTGGAGTCCCCTGCTGGAGCTGCTACCTCCAAGACCCGATTACGGATAAGCGGGAGAAGATGGATGGATGGATATATACATATCTATGTGTATACATATATATATATATATGTATGTATATATATATGTATGTATATATATATATATATATATATATATATACAGTGCTGCTCGAAAGTATGTGAACCCCCTAGACATGGTCATTGTAATTGTACAAAAATGTAAAATAACCTTATTAAATGTATATCCAAACACCAATTTGTAAAGCAGGACTTTCCAAATAATGGACACAAACAAAGAAAAATGATGTATTTTCATTATTTATTAAAAAAAAGTGGTTTCTCCCACAAAAACTGAAAATATGACTTGTGCAAAAGTATGTGAACCCTTTTGGTTAATAGCGTGTGGCACCTCCTTTTGCAGCCATTACTGCAATCAAACGTTTTCTATAGCCACTGACCAGTCTCTCGCATCTGCTGTGGGGGATTTTTGCCCACTCTTCCTTGCAGAACTCAGCCAGTTGAGAAAGGTTGGAGGGACATCTGGCATGTACCCCCCGCTTCAGGTCTAGCCACAACATTTCAATTGGATTGAGGTCCGGACTTTGACTTGGCCAATCCAGAGTACGAATCCTCTTTTTTCTGAACCATTCCTTGGTAGATTTGCTGGTATGTTTTGGGTCGTTGTCTTGTTGAAAAACCCATTTACGGCCCAGTTTCAACTTCCTGACTGATGGCTGGAGATTCTTATCAAGAATTTGCTGATACACTTCAGAATTCATGTTTCCCTGGATGATATGGAGTTGTCCAGGTCCAGAAGCAGAGAAGCAGCCCCATACCTTAACATTTCCACCACCATGCTTCACTGTTGGGATGAGGTTCTTTTCTTCATGTGCTGTGTTGGTTTTTCTCCAAACTTCATAATAATCGCTTACGATTATGACCAAATAATTCTATTTTGGACTCATCTGTCCAGAGAATGGACTTCCAGAAGGCCTCTGGTTTGTCCAAGTTCTCTCTGGCAAAGTTTAAACGGGCAGCTTTGTTCTTTTTGGAGAGCAGAGGCTTCCTTCTAGCAACCCTCCCATGAATGTCGTGTTGGTTCAATTTTCGTCTAATTGTAGACGCATGTACATTTACACCTGACGCTGCCAGAGAGCTCTGCAACTCTTTAGAGGTGATGTGTGGGTTGTCCTTTACCTGATTTATTATTCTACGGGTGCTTCTTGATGTTAGTTTTAATGGGCGTCCACTTCTAGGCAAAGATGCGGTCATCTTGGACGCCCTCCATTTGTAAATTATTTGCCTCACCGTGGATGGATGGAGCTGGAATCGTTTGGAGATTGTCTTGTAGCCTTCTCTAGACTGATGGGCTGTCAGTACCATTTTCTTGATTTCCTCGGGTATCTCCTTTCCTCTTGGCATGGTTGATTCGTATGGGTACACCCTGGCACTGCAGTCGTTTGGTTGTTTTTCTCTCTCTTTTAATCTGTGTTGTCCAACCCTTTTCCTAATGATGTCTCATTTGATTGGTTTGCTTAATTGACTAATTAAGCACCCAAAAGTGTTTCACCTGAATCTGTTACCTCCTTGACTTTACCAATACAGCTGGGGGTTCACTTACTTTTGCACATCCACTAATTCCATGTTTCATGTATTTTTTTGGCTACTCACACAATTCCCTCTAAAAAAGTACATGGAACTGTTAAACATAAACCTGACATTTCATATATGTAAAACTTGTGATGATAAAATAGGAAAATCATGGTAAAACAACAGAAAACTCTTAACTGTTCAAGGGGTTCACATACTTTCGAGCAGCACTGTATATATTAATAGGAATTATAACTTCACCAATATTAACCAATCTTTATATATATGAATATATATATATGTGTATATATATATATGAATATATATATGTGTATATATATATACACATATATATATATATATATATATACACACACACACACACACACACACACACACACACACACACACACACACACACACACACACACACACACACACACACACTGGCGGCCTGGGAGACCAGCTGGCCCGTGCCAGCGCTTCTCATATGCGGCTCCCGACATCTCCGAAATCGCCGTAGCATATTTCTAAACAGGCTTTATTTGGATAAACTGACAACATATGTATAATCTACATAGGTACATTGTCGCGTAATAAAATAATAAAACTTAATAAAGTGACTGAATTACAGTCCTACAGCGAAATCTAAAACAGCTTTTAGCCGGGCTCAAATTCTGTCCTGAAATGGAACACGGCCCACAATTGTGTTCGGTTGGTGAAATGCATTCTGGGATATTCTGGAACCGAAGGCTGCAGAAGTCTGCATCGATGCACACTTCAATTTCGGGAAATTAAGGCTGCATTTGAAGGCTGCATTTGAAGGAGCCTACGGAATGGGACAGCCTTGTCGCGGCTGCTGTGACGTATGCAGCCTTCAAATGCAGCCTTTTAGGCTGCAGACCCTGAAATGGAACACGGCCAGTGGAACCATCAATGTTGATAGAGAAAGTCTGGGCGGACTGGGTGAAGGAGTTTAGGCCGTCTATGAGTATTTCCGATTTATTGCAGTTGAGTTGGAGAAAGTTCTGTTGCATCCATGTTATTATATCAGAAAGGCAGGTGGTGAGGGTGGAGTGGGTGGTTGGCGTGATGGTCTTGGAGGAGAGGTAAAGTTGTGTGTCGTCCGCATAGCAATGGAAGCGGAGGCCATGGCGGCAGAGAATTTGACACATAGGACAATTAGGATGGTTACGGAGCCAGATTCAGCAATGAGAAGGATCGGTGGTCATTGGTTATTTTTAGTAGTGCAGTTTCTGTACTGTGAAAGGTGTGAAAGCCGGATTGGAAGGGTTCGTAGAGGTTATTGTTGTTGAGTTGAGCGGCAACATACGCTCACTCAAGGACTTTGGACAGGAAGGGGAGGTTGGATATGGGCCGGTAGTTGTTGGGGACCTCAGGGTCGAGACCAGGTCATTTAGCAGACGCTTATATACAAAATTACTTACAATAATGTGTTTCAACAAAGAGAACAACTTGTCACCAGAAGTCAAAAGTGCATTATATTTCTAACAAGTCTCAAAGAACTGAACCAGTGCTCAGGTAAAAGTACAATAAGGTAAAAGTACAATAAGTTGGCAAACTATATATAACAATATCTACAACAATATCTACCTAAAAATCTACTTAGACAATCGACTTAGCGCTAGGAGGTAGGATCCGGGTAATGTATGGATTTGAGGTTAAGGAATGTGATGGAGCGTTCCTGTTTGACCAGAGGGGTGGGAATGACGATGTCCAGGGTGATAGCCAGATGGTTGGAGATTGTGAGGTCAGTCTTGGTAAGGTTGTGAATGGTGATGCCAGAGGTGCAGACCACATCTAGTGTGTGTCCTTTATTATTATTATAATTATTATCATTTCAAGTTTGTCTTGCGTTATGTTACTATGTTGTTTAAAAAAAAAAATATATAATAATAAACAATAATAAATAAAAATCCAATATTTCTATTGCCGTTTTGCAGTCAGGAGAGTGGAAATGGATCACATCACTGAGTAGAATAATTGATGGAGATATGGCACAGAGCTGGGTTAGGAATTCAGATAGATCAGAGGGAAAAGAGGGGTTTGGTTTGGGGGGACAGTTTAAAGCAAGATGTTTCAAATAGGGGGGGTGGATATTGCGCTGGTTTTGATTGTTTGTCTGTGAAATGTTGCTCTGCCACCACTGCGCCCATCCTGGCGGGGTTGGTCCCTATAGGTGTATCCAGCGGGTGCAGTTTGGTAGAGAGTGAATTATTTGGATGGTTTGTGCCAGGTTTGTGGGGTGTGGGTGGAGTCCCAAGTCTAGGTCAGGTACCAGGTTCGATCCCCAATGTCTGCAGTGGACCCCCAATGGCTGCAGATGTCCTACAACTAGACGCCTCACTCTCTTGTAGGAGCCAATTCTTTATATTCTATTTATTTATTTATTTATTGGCCTTACCAGGTGGTGTGTGTCTACTAATGGCTGCAGTGTACTCAATCCCCTGCAGGTATCTATATAAGGAGAGGTGCGTCACGCTAGGGGGCGTGACAGACTGAGAAGCATACAGTCTTTAGACCTTGCTTGCGTACGGGAGTGTTATTTAATTACATTGCAAGTTTTCTGAATCTCTGTAAAGAGGAAAATAAATCATCTTTAATTTCAAACCCAAACAAACCTGGAGTGGACATTATATTCTTCCATCTGCAACAAGCGTCAAGAACGTTTCAGTCTGTCCAAGAGTGACACACACATTAGGGAAACTTCGTGTTTTAACAA
>CM051021.1:3474510-3532420 GCA_027704905.1 Muraenolepis orangiensis | reverse complement strand
GCAGTGACGCGGAGATCCTGGGCGCACCACCGGTGCGCCCAGGTTTGGAGGTAGGTACCAGATTTCTATGAGAGTGACGTCAATGACAAACGAGGGGGGAGAATAGCACGCACAAAACAATGATTTATATTTGCTATATTAACGTTATTGTGCATTTTAAACACAAACATACATAAAATGAGTAATTATTATTCATTTTAAACATGTTTAGTTTATTTTTAGGGGTCAAAAAAATAAAAAATAAAAAAACACAATTATTATAATTATAATTTTTTTTTCCTCTCTCAACCAGGTGGGGCGGCGCCCCTGCGCCCCTATGGACGAGCCGCCACTGCATCAAACACCTGTCATTGCGACGCAGGACAAGCCCAGTGCCTGCCCTCAGACTTCAGAGAGAAGCTACGGTCTGCGATATGTGATAAAGTTAAGGAAGAAGCACTCATACCCCCTTGATCAGATGGGCAATGCTGATCAAATGCCTGTGTATTTTGACATGCCAACATCTGTCACTGTGCATAAGAAAGGCGACAAATCAGTGATTGTGAAGTCTACTGGAAACGAGAAGAGCTGAGTAACGGTCATGTTAACGCGCCTCGCAGATGGGCCTAAACTTCCCCCGTACGTGGGGGATTATGGTAGTGCCCAGGCAAAGGGCTGGATGGAGACGGAGCTTGTGGTGGACTGGCTCAAGGTGGTGTGGGGCAGACGGCGTGGGGGACTCAGAAAGAAGAGGAACATGTTGATTCTGGATGCTTTCCGTGGACACTTCAAAACGCCAGTCAAAAAGCAAGTGAAAGAGTTGAATGGTGACCTAGTGATCATACCGGGCGGAATGACAAGCCAGCTGCAGGTGTTGGATGTGGTCGTTAACAAACCATTCAAGGTTCATCTGCGCAAGAGATCCACAGAGTGGCTCCTGGCTGCTAATCACGCACTGACACCGTCTGGAAAAATCCAAAAGCCTGCAGTACGTTTGCTCTGTGAATGGATCTTGCAAGCATGGGCTGACGTTTCCCCAGAAAGCATCATTAATGGGTTAAGAAATGCTGCGTATCAAATGCCATGGATGGCAGCGAGAATGACGTGATGTGGGAGGAGACAGCGAGGATGACGTGATGTGGGAGGAGACGGGGAGCAGACAACGTGAGTGACGATAGCGGGAGTGAGAGGAACAACCCAGCGATGTAGAAGACGAGTTTTTTTTCTCCAAAAATTTTAGGGCATTTGTGGCAAAAATGAGTGGCAAAAAATTTGTGGCAAAAATGAGTCTTGAAAAAGAGGGGTCGTCTTATAATCGGGGTCGTCTTATTTTCGGGTCAATACGGTATATTTAAATCCTTTGTTTTTTAAATAAAATCGAATAAAATGAAAAATAAACAGTATAATAAAAAATGTAAAGTCATGGGTTGGAGGTTCAGGGGAGATCAGGGGAAAGGCAGTTTGAAGGATGGTAGGGTGGTTGTTTGAAGGATGGTAGGGTGGTTGTTTGAAGGATGGTAGGGTGGTTGTTTGAAGGATGGTAGGGTGGTTGTTTGAAGGATGGTAGGGTGGTTGTTTGAAGGATGGTAGGGTGGTTGTTTGAAGGATGGTAGGGTGGTTGTTTGAAGGTGGTTGATTGTGTCACTAGTGCACCACGGAGAATGTCCTAACCCATGCAACCACACAGTGCAAGCGGGTAGCTACATAGGATACACTCCAGTGGGCTAGCTACCATACCGATCTCCAATATCACTCCAACAAGCAAGCACGGAGGCGGTGAATAAAAGTATAATAATCTTTATTAAGCACATAGGGGGTTCCCAATATAATTCATAAAATACAGTACTACTAAACCTATAAAACTACTGTGCGTGGGTCTGCCTCTGGGACTACAGGCTAGGCTATAAGGGGCCCTGCTCCCGGTGGTCTCCCCACCCTGCTAGTCCCCCCCCCCCCCTCGTCAGGCGGTACACTACACACGTAGGGGTGACACTGCAACCAAGGGGAAAAGAAGGGCTCTTAGCCAACTACACACGTGCCCTATTCATTCAGGGTGACACTACAATCAGGCAACCTACACCCAGTGAACAAGGGCTCTTAGCCAACGCACGCGTGTTCTTAAAATGGGGGGGGTACTACTGATACTGGGAACGTGGCCCTATCTGGGCGGTAGGCCTATGGATCAAGCCCCCCTTCCCCTAACCCTGTCCCTAACACAGCTATACTAAGCTAACTACACTATGCGGCCTGTACCCCATAAATAGGGAATGAAGTGGCTAGGGCGCAACAGTGTTAGTCGTGGCCGATCGAGGGACTCCCACTGTCCGTCTCCTCGGATCGGCCAAAAAAAAAAAAAAAATGTCTCTGCTCCCCAGCTGCGTAAAAACAAACCCCCAGTGGGGCGTACCCCACTGGTACGGTAAGCCCGCAGGAATATTGTTCAGTCACAACAAAGGGCAAGTAATCCACAGGTCCCAGGGGTTACGCAGTCTCTCGGCGATAATCCTCCCTAGCCAAGCCCTCAACGACAGCTCACCCGTACTGCAACGTTTGCGGTCGGCAGTGTGGCAACTGGTTGGTCCACACAGGCTGCTATTCCCCGTGCGGGCGTTCGGTGTCGGCGATCCGTGGTCAGTCCCACCAGGCTGCTGTTCCCCGTGCGAGGCGTCCGCTGGACGTGTTGTCGTGGGTCGTTCCTGGCTCGTTCTGCCCCGTACAACCATTTCCAAGCTCCTATGACTGCCCTACACCAATATATTCAAAGGACATCTCAAATTACTGACAAATTTTTCTCACACACATTTTTGGAGTAATAATGATTACCATAAAGAAGGTCAAAGTGTAATGAATACTGTGTAAGGAACAACTTTTTTCATCACAAACTGATTGTGGTTTTCTTGGACGCTTTGCTATTCCCTAGGCCACTGGCAGCTGTAAAAAGTGAAGTTCATGTGAGAAATCAAGATGATGTGTCTAAAGGAAATGATAGAGTAGACAGAGCTGCAAAAGCGGCAGCATTAAGACAGGAAATGCATAGTACTAACGTGCACACTCCACTGGAAGTACCTCCTCTCTCCCTACAGGAGGTCCAACAATAGGCAGATGCTAATGAGAAGAACCACTGGACAAAGGGTGGTTCTATCGAAAGGGAGGGGGTGTGGGTTGGACCATTCCAAATCCTCATTACTCATGCGGCAGTGAAGGTGGAAGGACGAGCCACGTGGGTTCACGAGTACCACTGCAAATGTTCACCATCACCAGCAGGAGACCACAGGCTTCTAAGCCAGAAAGAGAAGTAGCTGACAATACATTAGATGATGAATGTGGCTCTAACTATATACATGATATACATACATATTGGAACTGTGCTAACCATTCTTATTGTAGGTCCTATCCTAGGGTGGGGGGGGGAGGCAAAACCTCCCTAGAACAGACGACCTGACTTACGAGAGCACATCGCCCTAACACACATAACATATATCATCCTGATCCACACGTACGCCGCCAATATGTGGTGGAGAAATGCTAATAATACGAGATCAACTGGTAAATCGAATTGTAATGTCTGTTCCACAATGCCAACGTCATCTCATACACCCCCAATCATCTCTAGGAAGATGACTCACAGTGTGGCCGGGTGTCTAATGATGATGGGGACAGCATTACCGAGTAATGATTTTGCAAAGTTTGACCCGATAATATCGCTAAATAACATAGACTCAGACTGCACAAATTTAACCGTACATGTGGCCCCACAGGAGACGCATCCTAGTTCCCTGGTGACGGTAACGATAGATCCAGAGATGACCTTTGACATGTGTGTAGTAGCAGTTGGGTTCCAACCACTTGGAGATATACATGTGGATAAGTGTATGAAGATATTTTCCTTTTGCACGTTTAAAGGCACGCCTAAAAAAACACAGATGGCGTCAAGTACGTCGAGTACGATACGTGCATGGCGATACCGATACCCCCAGGCACCAGCAATTCTCAGTGTGCGTTAATGGTACCAGGCCCACGAGGAACCAGAGTCGTAGAGGGTTTGTGGTGGCTGTGTGGATCTAGGGTCTATCACAGTCTCCCAAACGACTGGTCTGGTCTTTGCGCACCAATATCAATTACACACCAGACATACATTATTACGGCAACCCCGGTATCAAAAGTATATTTTAAAAAGCATGATGGAATGTTGGGAACCGACGTCCCCAACAATTTCAAAATATGGACGACCGCACAGAAGTTCGGTCTTGCACTATTTCCACAACTAGGCGTGGGTAAGCTTCTTCTTATGGCAGAGACAACTGACTATCGACTTCAATCGTTTGTTAACAGCACACTAGCCTCCGTTGGGGCGATCAAGGAGGAACTAACTAGCTTACGGTTGGTGGTAATGCAAAATAGAATGGTCTTGCTGACCAGCTGACAGCGTCTTCAGGAGGGGTTTGTGTTGTTGTGGGTTCATCGTGTTGCACATATATTCCAGACAACGATGCGGATGGCTAGGAGATAGACAATATCACCGCAGACGATGACTGGCTACGGGGCATGCTTTTGTCTTGGAAACACTGGCTAGTAATGATAGGTATTTGGGCAGGGGGACTCTTGGTGTTACTTTGCATATGTTCAATGTGTGGGATTCCCTGCATGCCGAATCTGGTAGATAAGGCCATAAACAAAAGGGAGGCACACGTCCTCATGAAGTGGAATGCTGATAGCGACGACTGGACTCCACCATTCGTGGACGTTAACTTGGCACATCTGAATGAATAGGGATCCTGAACCTTTCCCCTAATCTATGATCATTGAGGAGGGACGGTGGGGGGGAGTGCCCCCTAAGGTCCCAAGTCGCAAAACCGTGATCATAGAGGTGGGGTAAGAGGAGGCATTGCTATTCACTAAGATGGGGACCTCACTGGTGTGTGCCAAACTGAATCCCCTACCGCATATGAAATGTGTTTAATGGATTGAATATGTGTTCTGTTTGTTTTTTTTTCCCTTCCCCTAAATGGATGGGATGAACTTTATTTGTAACTAATTATAAAACCGCAGTAAAATATCATGTTTTCTTGGTGCTAATGAAGATGTATTAGGAGACCAAACAAGGCGTAAAACATTGGATGTTTTAAGTGACCTGACCAACTAAGGTGATATTTTACCTTTAGGGATGCGGGACGATGCAGTATTGAATTGTTATGAATAATTCAAATCATCAATGAAGTGTTTTTTCCATTTGTTTAATTGTTTTGTGATAATTATGATGATAATAATCAAAAGGGAGGAAATGTAATGGAAAAATCATATGTTGTCCCTTCTATCAGTGTTCTCTGTTTATTGACCTCAGGGTTCTAGTAGAGAATGCAAATATAGTTCTCCCTATCACCCTTTTGTCCCATTGTCCTGAGGGGTCTGGTCCTTATCCTTATCCTTATCCTTATCCTGCTTGACCAACTACAATGTTTATCTCACAGCGGGGGACAGTGGCTATTGCAGTCTACAGCTGTTGAAGGGGGGTTGGCATACAACTATTGAGCTGGATCAAAGGCTTGGCCGCTCCTGGTTCAACACCTCTGGCTTCCTCTGCCTGCACGAGAGTTCCTCTGTTCCCGTGCTAGAGATGGGGGTGGTGGAGCCAGATGGTCAAGACTTGCATCATTGGAGTGAAAGACAGTGTCTTAGGGGCAGTCCTAAGGAGGGATAAATACTGAGTGTTGCCAGCATTACGGTGGACTTCCCTATCCTCACCTCATAGGATTCGGGGCTCCCGACAAAGCTTTGTCTGTCTGTTGTCTGTCTGTTGTCTGTCTGTTGTCTGTCTGTTGTCTGACTGTCTGTCAATTTGTCTGTTTGGCCACTTGTCTACTTGTATTTGTTCATTGTGTTCTGCTTGCTTGATAAATCTTCAAACTTAATTGAGTTCATGTGTGACAGTTCTTATTGATTGATAATTTGCCTTCTTATTCACGTAGATTTCCACCACAGTGGCGGGACTTGAGTCTGCTTGGAGGTGCTGGTGTTATTGTGGTGTTGTGCAGGATGTGCCATACTTTTGTGCCTTCCTGGCCAGGGCGAGGGTGGCAGCCTCCCGTCGGAGGCCGGCCGGTGCTATTCCCGCGAGGACTGGCAAGAGGGACACAGGGGTAGGCTTTAAGCATCCAGTTATTATTCGGAGGGAGGTATTGATAGCCACGTCGACCTTTCTCGCATGAGGGCTTCTGCTCCAGACTGGGGCGCAGTATTCCGCTGCAGAGAAGACCAGGGCTTGGGTGGATATTCGCAGCGTCTTAGCGGAGGCTCCCCAGGTTGTTCCAGCGAGGCGGCGGATCAGCGCGACCCTGGATGTCACCTTGGCCTTGACGTCTTCCAGGTGTTGTTTGAAGGATAATGTCCGATCCAGACGCACTCCAAGATACTTCGGGGCTTGCTGGACCTCCAGACATTTATTGTCAACGCGCACCTCAAGTTCCCTCCTGGCTTCTCTGGTGCTAAGGTGGTATGCCGCTGCGACAGATTTTCCGATGCTGAGCTGTAGACGCCACCTTCGAAGGTATGCTACCAGTGTGCCCATGGCTTCGTTAAGCCCCTCTTCCATCGCCTTCCATGTTGGTCGGCTCAGCATGATGGCAAGTTCGTCTGCGTAGCCATACTTTCTGGATGCTGTATCAGGTAGGTCGTGGATGTAAACATTGAACAGCATCGGCGAGAGAACAGACCCCTGCGGTACTCCGTTCTTCAGTCTTCTGAGCCTACTGCATTGGCCACTGCTGGTCTGGAGGATGAAGCTGCGGTTGGAAAGTGTCTCCATGATGAACTTCACCATGTGGCGGTCCGGTATTGTCCTCAGCAGCTTCAGGTGGAGTCCCCGGTGCCACACAGTGTCATATGCAGCAGTCAGATCCAGGTACACTACCCCAGCTTTCTCATTGTCCTGGAAGCTGTCCTCGATGTCCTGACAGAGTAGTGTTACCTGGTCTGCTGTTGATCTTCCACGACGGAAACCAGCTTGTTCCCGTGGGAGCTGTGAGTCCACCACTGGCTCAATGCGGCTATGGACCATCCTCTCCAAGATCTTAAATGGGACACAGAGCAACGAGATTGGTCTGTATGACTTGGGGTCGGGTTAACTACTGTCAGGCAGCTAACTGGTTATTCGGTCTGTCGGTGGAGATCTCGGGCTCCCTATTCCATCGAATATTGTATTGAAATGTATTGTATCAAAGCAGTCTTAATTAAATATTTTATTATTCAAAATTCTCTTTTGATTAGTTTGTTACGCACAAGTCTTCTCTGTTTCCCCGGTTTGAGCACAGTTAATGTGTATCTGAGGATCGGACAGTAGAGGGTTATTTGTGTTAATAAAGTTTGCAGCTTGGTAGACTCGGTGCAGTGTCATGTCTGTTGTCCCGATCCCGAGCGGCTGGCGAGTCCTGGTTTAACATGAGTGTGTACGGCGCTAAAGGCCCCGTCACACCATAACGTTCTGGTCAGCGTTTGAGGAAACGTTGGTAATCGTCTGTGATCGCTGGCATAGCGCCAGAAGAGCGTTGTGTGAACGCTGGTGATCGTCGGTAATCTGCGGTGATCGGCGGAGAACGCTGGTCCGAAAATAAAGATTTGAACATGCACAAAAGTTCTCATGGAGACCAGCGTTCTTCAAAGTTGAACGTTAAACGCTGGAGAACGTTCATGGAACGTTCTCCAAACGTTGCACGCGTTCGTTACCCTAGCGTTACTTGGTTGTTATTAATCGTTCACAATCTTTGCTTTGCAGTGAACGACTCACTGGTACACATCCGACATTGTGTGCCTCTGTCTGGATGAGAGATGGAGTGTGTGTGGTGGTCAGGACCAGTGCTTTTAGTCATACACACATCCGACATTGTGTGCCTATTTTCAGATTGGAGATGGAGTGTGTGTGTGTGGGTCAGGACCAGTGCTCATAGTCAGACACTCATCCAACATTGTGTGCCTATTTTCGGATTGGAGATGGAGTACAGACGACATGGAGATGGAGATGGAGTTTAGCAGTAGCCCCCTCACACGCTTTCTTCCTCCTGGCGGCATGATGTGCACTGTTCAATATCCAGAAGAACTGTCACGGTTACGGTGGTTGACAGGGGGCGTGGCCAAGCCACGTGCGCTATTGCCGTGGCTGATGGCTAATCCCCTCACCTGGGGTATATAGACCCTGGCTTCCCGTTACCCCGGCGTTAGGTCGTACGTCATACTTTGTTCATGTTACATCATACTTTGTTCATGTTACGTCATACTGTACGTCATACTTTGTTCATGTTACGTCGTACATTCTGGACGGAATCGCCACGCTGATGTCCCGGAGATCCAGATTCTTTGCCTGTCCCGCGTCACCTGCCTGTCTCGCGTTACGCTGGTCTATACGAGCTCCCCGGTCATTATAATTACCTGTCTGGTACCTGTCGCTATTCCGGTATTTAGACTTCTCGCTCGTCCCTGATCATCCGCCTGTCTTGTACCTGTCGCTACTCTACCTCCCGGTACCCAGACTCCTCTCCCGTCCCGGACTACTCACCGGTCCACTCCCTGCCGATCTACTACCTGCCGGTACTCCGCGGACCGACCTCCCGGTATCCAGACCCCTGGACTGTCCCCGATCACTCTTGTGTTTGCTTGAAATAAAGCTGTTATAGCTCCACTGTGTCTTGATCTGCGTCCCACCGAACAATCCACTCTGATCTTCAGATCTTCTCTGCCATCCTCACAACCCTCTGGATGGCTTTCTTGTCCTGTGCAGTGGTGTTGCCGTACAACACAGTGACGCCACTCGTCAGGACGCTCTCTACGGTGCCACGGTAGATGTTCACCAGGCTGATGGTGGAGTAGGTGGCTCCTGAAGTCAGCTATGAGCTCCTTGGTCTTGCGGACATTCAGTGCGAGGCTGTTGTCCTCACACCATCGCGTTAGCTGGACCACCTCATCTCTGTACTTAGTTTCATCGCCCTTGCTTATCAAGCCGATGACTGTGGTGTCGTCTGCAAATTTGATAATCCGATTATTGCTCTGCGTGGCAGTACAGTCATGTGTGTACAGTGAGTACAGCCGGGGACTGAGGCAGCAGCCTTGGGGTGCTCCGCTGTTGAGGACCAGAGTGGATGAGATGTTGTTCCCAATCTTCACCACTTGAGGCCTGCCCATCAGGAAGTCCATAATCCAGTTACAGATGGGGGTCCCTCAGTTTACGGACCAACTTGGAGGGAACGATGGTGTTGAATGCCGAGCTGTAGTCAATGAACAGCAGTCTGCTGTAGTCAATGAACAGCAGTCTGCTGTAGTCAATGAACAACATCTAGACTCCTGTCTAGGTGCTGTAGGGCCGTGTGTAGTGCCAGGGAAATGGCATCGTCTACAGGCGATAGGTCTGTATGCAAACTGTATGTTTGGTCTGTATGCAAACTGGAGTAGGTCTAGGGACTCAGGGATGGGCACGTTTATATGTGACATTACAAGTTTCTCCATTCATGGCTATGGGTGTTAAAGCCACTGGACGATAATCATTGAGACATGTTACCTTGGTCTTTTTGGGCACAATGGTTGTCGCTTTGAAGCACGCTGGGATGACAGACTGTTGCAGTGATGCTTGTAGATGTTGGTGAACACAGGAGCCAGCTGGTCAGCGCAGGTCTTGAAGACGCGGGATGGAACTCCGTCTGGGCCGGCTGCCTTCCCTGCCTTCACCCTCCTGAAGATTCTGCGGACCTCGATCGGAGAGTTGTAGTCTGATTTGCCGAAAGCCGGCCGCGCAACAGCGCGATAAGCGTGCTTAATGGTGGACCGATAATGATCCTATCTGCATTTTCACAGTTCAGCAGTTTAGTTTGAGGACGTTTGTTCATATCCATGATTTAGGTGACGCAGTTGGTCAGAGTGGAGTGAGTTGCAGGGGTGATGGATTTTGTGGAGATGTAGAGCTGGACTTCGTCGGCGTAGCAATTGAATCGGAGACGTAGAAGGTGAACAGGAGAGGACCAAGCACTGAACCCTGGGGAACGCCTTGGGACAGAGGAGCAGTGGAGGAGGGGCAGTTGTTGATGCTGATAAACTGTTTTCCGTTTGTGAAATATGAATTTAGCCAGGAGTCCCGAATAACAACACCACTGCAGTAGTCAAGAAGGCCCAGCAGCGACTTTACTTCCTGAGGAGTGTACTGGCGTACTGTATCTCTGTGTGGTATTTACTGTATCCAAAATTTTGCCAGGCGAGAGCCGTACCAGTAGGGAGATAGGATCCAGACGGTAGAGAAGATTGGTGTGGTTGATGGTGTTGAAAGCTGCAGTGAGGTCCAGGAAGAGGACAATGTTGAGGTGGCCGAGGAGAGGAAAAGGTCATTGGTGACCTTGAGGAGGGCTGTTTCAATGCTGTGAGTGGAAACCAGATTGAAATGGTTTCGACAGGTCATTGTAAAGGAGGTGGGTTCTGGGTTTGGAGGCAACTGCCCGTAACAGCTTTTTTGTAAAAGCGGAGATTGGAGATGGACAGGAAGATGTTATGGTGTCATGTTTTTTGGGGATATGGGTGACATCTGCCAGTTTGAGTGTTTTGAGGACGGAGCCCAAGGTGAAGGACGATATGATGATGTCTGTGACATGTGGGGAGATAGATGGGTGACAGTTTTAACCAGAGTGGATGGGATGGGATCCAAAACGGAGCTTCTCATTCAGACCATGAGATTGGACAGCTCCGCTGGGGACACAGGGGAGAACTGAGATAGGGCTCTCTAACATGTAAGACTGGGCCCCCACCTCTCCCCCGCCCTCCCACTCCTCTCCCCAACATCAAGTTCATGGACCACCCGACTGTGGTTGGACTTATGGCAGAAGGAGACAGACAACAGGGATGAAGTCTAAAGACTGGCGACATGGTGTTCAGGGAACAACCTCGCTCTAAACTCCACAAAACGAAATAACTCATGATGGACTTCCAGAAGAACGGTGAGGACCTGGATCCACTGTACACGTGTGTGCAGTGCAAAGCGAAATGGTGTGCCCTGGGACGTAGAAAGGATGCCTGATTTTTGGTTCCCGGGCACATCGCTAGGGGTCTCTCCTGGACTACCAACTAGGGGTGTGCATGGATAATCGACTATTTGGATAATCGTTTGAGGCGTTACTATTCGAATACTGATATCCCTATTCGGTTAATCTACTAATGCACGGAATCATGGGAATTCATCAGAAAATATACTTGCTGTCATGAAAAAGCTGGCTTTCCCGGGGAAGTTTGGCCTGACTATGAGTTGAGAGAATAACTCAAAACATTCCTGATCGGAGAGAATTCTGCATATGTAGAAATGATTGCAGATGCACGATGGTGCGCACAACTCTGGTCCTCTCATAACAACCACTGGTGTGCCTGTTGGCCATCAGATGGATGTAGAGCAGCGGCCCCAACCCCCGGGCAAATATATATAATATAAGTCAGTTCACATGAAGTCAATTACACGTAAGGCCGTTCACATGAAGTCAGTTCACATGAAGTCAGTTTACATAAAGTAAGTTAACAAGAAGTCAGTTCACATGAAGTCAGTTACACGTAAAGTCCGTTCACATGAAGTCAGTTCACATGAAGTCAGTAACACGTGAATTCAGTTCACATGAAGTCAGTTACACGTGAAGTGTGTTCACATGAAGTCCGTTCACATGAAGTCAGTTCACATGAAGTCAGTAACACGTGAATTCAGTTCACATGAAGTCAGTTACACGTGAAGTCCGTTCACATGAAGTCCGTTCACATGAAGTCCGTTCACATGAAGTCAGTTCACATGAAGTCAGTTCATATGAAGTCAGTTATACGTGAAGTCAGTTCACATGAAGTTAGTTCACATGAAGTCTGTTCACATGAAGTCAGTTCACATGAAGTCAGTTACACGTGAAGTCAGTTCACAAGAAGTCAGTCAACATTCTAGGCTATTTATGTGTGAATGATGTGTGTGTGCAGATGACGAGCCTGAGGGCGGGCCCCAGCACTACTTCCTGTTAACTGGGTTCTTGGAGGCTCAGCTGCTGCCTGCCCTGGAGGCGGTGGGCGTGCGTGTGGACAACGTCATCAGGGTACAGCAGGAGCGTGGACACTACAACACTCCAGAGAGAAGGGACTCTACTGTCGTGAGCTCAGGTGAGGAAGCACAACATGAAGAAGAAACACAGCGAAGGATTCAAGGATCACATCACACCACCGATAATACTGTAATGTCGCTGGGTAGTGTTTCAGAGTTCCCTACCTGTACCCTTCAAGCCATACCAGCAGAGAACTGTGTTCAATATCTGTCATGGGTGTGACTTTGTCACACTTCATTGTCTAGTTTATATTATATTTGTATTATGTTCCCTGTCTAGTTATTACCATTGTCACAATGATCTCCATTGACTGCAATGATGTTCCAGGAGATGGCGCTGGTTTTTCTTCTGTCAATATAACTTAATTTCTCTTTTTGATCCAAATGCAAATCAGACCAAATTAGGATGTACAGAATTAGTTCTTTATAAATGTAGAATTGGCCAATATATTGCATTGTTTTACATCAAGTGATTTTAGACAGCCAATACAAACACACTGTCACAATGGTGTGTGGTGAGGTTGGACCCAGAACGCAGGCGGAGACCAGAGCAGGGAGAACAGGGGTTTTATTACGGCACAGAACACAATCTACAGTTATCTCCAGGACAGACGAGGGATCCGGGACCGGGAGGTCGAGGTGCGTCAAGCCGACAGGTAGCAGACGTAGGGATAGTTGAGACAGGCGATGGGTCGGGTTCCCGGGAAGTCAGGTGCGTCGAGGTGCGTCGATCGTCTGGACCGACGAGGGGCTGGAACAGCAGACGAGCGGGCTATCTCTCTGATAGTCCGTAGCAGGGGGGTCAGAACCAGGGATGAAGGTCACCTGGGGACTGGTAGCGTACCGGTTACACACAGTACGAATGAGCGGCGTCTCTCACTGACGCCGCGGTATAAATAGCCCCCAGGTGAGATCAATGGCAATTAGACACGGTAATGGTTGGTGCGTGTGTGTGCGCCTCTAGCGCACGCGGCCTGGCAACGCCCCCTGTCAACCACCGTAACCGTGACACACACGATTAGGTCTCCTCCTTCTGTAAAACCCTGAAGACTCAAATTTATTTGAGTATTTTTTATTTTAATTTAGTCTACTTTTTACATGACTTTTATACGTCATTGTTATTGAATGGTGGCCAATAACATTGTCAGCAATAATTATACAGGAGAAATGCCAATATTTTATTTTTTTGATAAAAAAAATACAAAATGATTTGTAACTATTGAAAGTTGGGTTGTGTTTGTATTGCAGAGCGGCCCAGGAGATCCCAGAAACATTGTGTGTTCTGGTCCTCTCTGGGGGACGTCCTGGACAGAGGACCGGCCCTCTCGATGCTGCAGGACGTGGCTCGCCTCTGCTACACTGTGACAGACCGCCCACATGCTCCTGGACCACCGGTCAGCTATTTTCAATCCTTTTGTATTTTATAGAAGAGAGCAGAAACCCTTGACGACATGTACAGTACATGTCGTAGATGATTCTCTCCAAAGAAGCTTCAGCGAGAACCATCTAGACTGGAGTAGCTACACAAAAATGGAAAAAATATAGAAACAAATGGAGGAATCTGAAATGCATGTTCGCCAATTGACAGCTGCAATATGAAAGGCTCCTCTGGGAACAGAATTATAAAGCATAATGTGAGCCTTCAACATGTGTCAAGTCAGTTCACATGGAGTCCGTTCACATGAAGTCAGTTACATGTGAAGTCAGTTCACATGAAGTCAGTTCACATGAAGTCAGTTACACGTGAAGTCAGTTCACATGAAGTCATATCACATTAAGTCAGTCGCCTTGTATTCTAGTCCCCAAGCCCGATGGTATGGTCCGATTCTGCACAGACTATAGGAAGGTGAATGCGGTCACTGTGCCAGATTCGTTTCCGTTACCTCGGATAGATGATTGTGTCGACACCATTGGATCAGCTAGATTTGTGAGTAAGTTGGATTTGCTAAAAGGGTATTGGCAGGTGCCACTTACGTCTCGTGCATCAGACATCTCTGCTTTCGTTACCCCAGACAGTTTTATGCAATATTCTGTTATGGCCTTTGGTATGCGCAATGCGCCTGCCACATTCCAACGCCTAGTAAACCTGGTTCTGGGGGATGTTCCGAATTGCGTTGCATATCTGGATGATTTAGTTGTCCATTCTTCCACCTGGACGGAACACTTGAGTTCCTGAAGAGTTGTGTTCGAGCGCTTGGCTCAGGCGTCATTGACCTTGAACCTTGCCAAGTGTGAGTTTGGGAAAGCAACGGTTACGTATCTTGGTAAGGAGGTGGGGCGAGGTCAAGTGCGTACTCTGTCTGCTAAGGTGGAGGCTATAACATCTTTCCCTCCGCCCACCACTAGACGTGAACTTCGTAGGTTCCTAGGTATGGCCGGGTACTACCGCAGTTTCTGCCGCAACTTCTCCACTGTGGTTGCGCCTTTGACTAGTTTGCTCAGCCCCTCCGTTTCGTTTGTCTGGTCGGCTGACTGTCAGAGAGCGTTTGAGGCGGTGAAGGCGCTGCTCAGTAGCTGCTCCCCTGTTCTGTCCGCCCTGGATTTTTGTAAACCTTTCAAGCTGGAAGTAGACGCAAGTATGGTTGGTGCTGGTGCTGTACTACTGCAGGAAGATGCAGGTGGAATTGATCACCCTGTCTGTTATTTTTCACGCAAGTTTAACAACTGTCAGTCCCGGTATTCCACAATCGAACAAGAGACACTTGCCCTGCTTTTTGCTCTCCAATTTTTTGAGGTTTATGTCTGTTCAAGTTCTCTCCCTGTAGCGGTCTACACAGACCATAACCCCTTGTTTTTTTTGGCTAGGATGTATAACCACAACCATCGCCTTATGCGGTGGGCGTTGGTTGTGCAGGGTTACAACCTTTTGATTAGGCACAAGAAGGGATCGGAGAATATTCTTGCCGATGCTTTGTCTCGTGCATAGGGTTTTTTTTGTGTGGCCTATGCTGTGCTTTTGGGGTGTGGGTTGGGTTGACGGTGATGTTTTTTTTGTTTGTTTGTTTGATTGTATGTATCGCGAACCCTCCTGGTTTGCTCTTTTGGACGGGAGTGTTACGTACATCGTATGATCCGTTTCTCGTTACTGTTTGTGTTGTGTTTTGTTTTCCTTTCTGTCTCCCTCTCCTAATGCTTTTTACCCAGGTGTTGGTGGTCATCGTTACCTCAGTGGCTGCGTCTGGAACTGTTCTAATCAGCTGCCTATTTAAACCTCCTGCGTTTGTTCCGAGGAGGGGTGGGGTCACTTTGGTGTGTGCTTGGGTGTTTGTGTTGCTTCCTTGAATGCTATCCAATTGTGTTAGAGTCCATTGTTTGTAGTCCTGCCTGTTGGTAGTCCTGTTTGTTTTGCCAGTCGGTCTTGTCCCTCCGTGTAATACCCTGGGGGGCGAGGTAGTTTGCAGGTAAGATGCCCATGGGCCTACATTTTACATCACGCAGGTATTCTTTGTATAGCTACACTAGGTAAGTTTCCCCAGGCGGGTACCACCTCATGTATTTATTGGGACCAGGTCAGGGACAGTTAGTTTAGTGGGATAAATTGATGCTTAGTAGGTTAGGTAGTGGTAGCGTCAGACTTAGCTTGGGGTTTGTTTTCTTTGTTTGTTTTGTGTCCTCCCAGGCCTGTTTGCTGTCCCCCAGTGTACTAGTTACTTGTTGTGTCCCTTTGGCTTGTGGCCTTATAATTGTCTGTGCCGGATATTTAAACTATACATGACTTATGTAAATAAATCATTGCTCGCATTTGATTTGATTGGTTGTCAGCCTTGGTTCCTGTCGCACCACGACCTCACTGGCTTTTCCCCGGCATATATGCATGACCCCACGTAACAACCACGCAGCCAACAGAACCCAGTTTGGCAAGAACCACACATACGGTGCCATCCAGGAGAAGCTGGCCCGCATGGCCATGATGCAGTACGTCACCGAGGTCAGACCAGGCATCAGTACAGCCTTTCAACTGAGAACCCATTGCCAATACCTGTTCACTAATCCACCCACCCGTGTGTGTGTGTGTGTTAACAGTCTATGGCCTACATGATCAGTGGCAACATGGACAGCGGGGCCTCTGAGTTCCAGATCGAGGCGGCCATCAGCAAGATCTTTGCCTCTGTAAGAACGCACAGGAGAGTGAGCATCTGAGCCAGGATGTAGAAATCTATTGGGGGGGGGGGGTGTGTGTGTGTGTGTGTGTGGACAGTGACAGATGAGTGCATTCAGATCATGGGCTTCATGAAGGTGAGGGTTTGATTCCCTGTTACCAAAAGCAACAACAGAGGTGTGATGGGTTTGTGGTTCTTTAGCTCTAGAGAACTGGTGTTACATGACTAGAGAACAACCGCTCTAGAGAACTGGTGTTACATGACCAAAGAACAGCCCTAGAGAACTGGTGCTACATGACCAGAGAACAACAGTTGGAACAACAGCCCTAAAGAACTGGTGCTACATCACCAGAGAACCACAGTTTGAACAACAGCCCTAGAGAACTGGTTCTACATGACCAGAGAACCACAGTTGGATCAACAGCCCTAGAGAACTGGTGCTACATGACGATAGAACATCCCTAGAGAACTGGTGCTACATGACCAGAGAATAACAGCCCTAGAGAACTGGTTCTACATGACCAGAGAACAGTTGGAACAACAGCCCTAGAGAACTGGTGCTACATGACCAGAGAACCACTGTTGGATCAACAGCCCTAGAGAACTGGTGCTAGATTCAAGATTCAAGAAACTTTATTTATCCCGAGGGAAATTAATGTGCAACAGTTGAGACAGGGGGAATAAATGCACACACAAATATACTAATACCTAAGCTAAAAACTAAATAACAACTAACTAAACAAAACTAGTATAAACAAAATATAACTAAAATAACTCTAAATGAAATCTAAATGTATTGATGAATAGATAAATTGCACAATGTACAGTATTATTACAGTAATACGTAGGTATATACAATACACAACAATACGTATAGTGCAAATTGGCAGTAATAATATATTAATAAATAACTCAGATGAATACTGAAAAAGTGACATGTGAAATTGAATTTACAGTGCAAAATTACAGTGAAAGGATTTACAGTGCGTTGACCAAAAAATAATAATAATAACAGTGCGTTGGCCTCAGGTCACTGAGTCTCCACTGTCCCTCTCACGACCCGAGGTAGATGAATTAAAGAGACGAATTATAGAGACTGATGGCCACAGGAAGAAAGGACTTCCTGTGGCGTTCTGTGGTGCACCTGGGTGGAATGAGTCTATTGCTGAAGGTACTTCTGTATGAGGTCAGCACCTGATGGAGAGGGTGAGAGTTGTTGTCAAGGATACTACGCAGCTTGCGCAGCATCCTCCTCTCAGACACCACCAACAAGGAGTCCAGCTGGACCCCCAGGACAGCGGCAGCCTTCCTGACGATCCTGCTGATCTTGTTGGCGTCTGCTGACCTCAACCTGCTTCCCCAGCACACGACACCGGAGAAGATGGCACTGGCTACCACAGACTGGTAGAACATCTTCAGCATCGTATTGCAAACGTTGAAGGA
This sequence comes from Muraenolepis orangiensis, assembly GCA_027704905.1. Taxonomy (NCBI): domain Eukaryota; kingdom Metazoa; phylum Chordata; class Actinopteri; order Gadiformes; family Muraenolepididae; genus Muraenolepis; species Muraenolepis orangiensis. Next base: position 3,514,813 of record CM051021.1, on the reverse strand, counting down.
CCGGAGCCTCCGCAGGAAGTAGAGACGCTCTGGCCCTTCTTGTACACAGCCTCAGAGTTCTTGGCCCAGACCAGTTTGTTGTCCAGATGAACTCCCAGGTATTTATATTCCTGAACAACTTCAGCGGACACACCTTTGATGGAAATGGGTGTGGGGGTAGATTTCCTCCTGCGGAAGTCCACCACCATCTCCTTCGTCTTGTCTGTGTTGAGCTGCATGTGGTTCAGCTCACACCACTCAACGAAGGAGTCCACGACGCCCCTGTACTCATCGTTTCCCTCGCTGACACAACCAACAACTGCAGAGTCGTCCGAGAACTTCTGCAGATGGCAGGACACAGAGTTGTACTGGAAGTCTGAGGTGTAAAGGGTGAACAGGAATGGGGAAAGAACCGTTCCCTGTGGAGCACCAGTGCTGCTGACCACAGTGTCAATCACACAGTCCTGCAGTCTGACAAACTGTGGACGACCCGTCAAATAGTCAGTAATCCAGAACACCAGGGAAGAGTCCACCTTCATCGCCGTCAGCTTACTCCCCAGCAGGGCAGGCCGGATGGTGTTTAACGCACTGGAGAAGTCGAAAAACATGATTCTCACAGTGCTCCCGGGTCTGTCCAAGTGGGCGTAGGCACGATGAAGCAGGAAGATGATGGCGTCCTCCACTCCCAGTTTCGGCTGGTAGGTAAACTGAAGAGGGTCCAGCGATGATCTGACCAGGGGCCGAAGAAGCGACAGGACCAGCCTCTCAAAGGACTTCGCCACGTGGGTCGTCAGCGCCACCGGTCTGTAGTCGTTTGAGGTGCTGGGACGTGTGTGTGTGTGTGTGTGTGTGTGTGTGTGTGTGTGTGTGTGTGTGTGTGTGTGTGTGTGTGTGTGTGTGTGTGTGTGTGTGTGTGTGTGTGTGTGTGTGTGTGTGTGTGTGTGTGTGTGTGTGTGTGTGTGTGTGTGTGTGTGTGTGTGTGTGTGTGTGTGTGTGCGCAGGGTGTCCCGTTCTCTGAGTCAGGGTCACCCCTCGGCCCAGCATGAGAAGATGCTGTGTGAGACCTGGTGTGTGGAGGTAAGGTCTCTCCCTCAGTTTCATCCCAATTTCACTCCTTGTTCTGTTATCATGCGATTGGTCCAAGAAGTCTGGGTTGTTGTTGTTTTTACACTGCAGTTTGTGCATCTCTGTCAATATAAATGTTGAACATCAGATGAATCTATAGGTCATATCTCTACATGAGATCTATTGGCGTCAGCATTGCCAAAAGGTTTGTATGTAAAGAAATGAAGTGTTTCCTTTACTGTTCCTTTACTGAGTTGACCTTGTGAGGTATCATTTATCCCCAGGCTCACGACCGGATCACACGCGACCTCCGCACCCTGCGCTCCAGCCAATCCAGGCAGCTGTTCAACAACCTGCGCGCCATCTCCGCCGCCGTGGTGGAGAACGGGGGCGTGGTCTCCCCTCACCCGCTGGGCTTCTAAACCTCTCCCCCTTCTCAACATCTGGCCACACCCATTGGTCCTCACGGCGGCCTTTTCTTTGTCCCTCCTTTTGCTGATTGATCCGCTTCAAGAACCGGCGGATATAAATGTTGAGTTCTGTTAGCAGTTAGTTTGTTCAGTTAAAACATGAGATAAGAAGGGACATGCAAGTGAGTGAGAGAAACCCTGACACACACACAGGATGTAGCAGACTGTTGTGTTTGTCGTACAGGACAGAGAAAGTGTAAATATGTCTCAACGCCCACGTTTGACCCATTTAGTTTTCTTAGTCTTTTCCCGGGTGTCTGCAGTGCCAAGTTGTTTTGCTGTATATACCGTATGCCTTTCTCTGTGTGGGTGAGTGTGGTTCTACTGGTGTGTATTCAGGTCACAATGATAACGTCATATCGGAATGAAAGCCTCAAGTGATGGCGTTTAACTGATCCAGAACAAAAGCATTAAGCCCCTGTTAGAGCAATGGTCATTCTCTGTCCTCTTATTTATGGGCCGTTTCTCAAAAGTCCCGTCATGTATTTGAGTTTACACCGAAACAGTCTAAACGGTGATCAAAGTGTCTGCACATACGAGGGGGGGGGGCAGGAGATGGTAGTAGCTGGGTTGTGGGTGGAGTGAAGTCTAAAAGGTACCGGGTTCGATCCCCAATGTCTGCAGTGACCTGCAGGTGTCCTAGATCTAGACGTCTCTCTCCTCATGAACGCATCAACAGATTCAACGCAGGTTACTTTGGATAAAAGTGTCTAAAGCTAAAGAAATACTGAATGACTTCCTAACAGTGATAACGCTCATGTTCCCTTCAGTTGTGTGCAGTTATATTAATGACATGCGGGAAACCAACTGATTGCGTGACTTTCATGCAGAAACGCGCTAGAGAATCTACGGCTACTCATTTTGTAAGGTGAAAAACGGAGGCTGCTGTAACATTAATATAATAAGAAATATTAATGATATTAAGGGTTTAGAAGTCAGCCTGTGTAATGTGGAGTGATGGTTTATGATACAACAATATTACTCTTAATAAAACCAATCTAAAAATAAATGAGTCCTCGATGTTGACACCTCACATAACCTGACTTTAAATACAATGACCTGGCTTCAGTAGGGCGTTCTATAGTGACGTCACCTAGCGTTAACCTGCCAGTCTGCTGGTAAATATTAGATGACGTCATTATGGACCTACTGCCTGCTGCTCACCCAACACTAAAAGTCACGGCGCTACAGAGACAGCGCCTGGTGACTAGTAGTGTAAGTGTTCTTGTGTTAAAGTAGCAGCTTGGTAGACTCGGTGTAGTGTAAGTGTTCTTTGTGTTAAAGTTAGCAGCTTGGTAGACTCGTGTAGTGTAGTGTTCTTTGTGTTAAAGTTAGCAGCTTGGTAGACTCGGTGTAGTGTAAGTGTTCTTTGTGTTAAAGTTAGCAGCTTGGTAGACTCGGTGTAGTGTCAGTGTTCTTTGTGTTAATAAAGTTAGCAGCTTGGTAGACTCGGTGTAGTGTAATGTTCTTTGTGTTAATAAAGTTAGCTTGGTAGACTCGGTGTAATGTTCAGCCGTTCCCAAACTGTGGTGCGGTACGTGAGTTCCCTCTATTGGTAAGTTGAGGAATCACCCAAATGTATGAAAAGGTATATTGATTTATTTTATGAATAAATAATAAATACCTGCTACCTCAGCATTCTGGCAAACTTATATATGACAATGTGTTGATGACCCCAGTGGATTGTTCAGCCATTGCAGAAAAAAAACGTTTTTATTCAATAAGACATTTACAATGAACGCCTGGATGAAGCTGTCCACTAATACTGTGTTCAGTGTAAAGCTATTGTTTTATGCTGCCATCTAGAGGCCACTGGTGGTATTGTTACGTGAGTTCACCAGAAGAAGAAAACATTTGTTTAATGCAATGTCCCAGCGTCAAGTTAGGAAGCTGACTAATATTTGCCCAATGTAATTCGACAATGGCAAACACAAAGCATGCTATGAAATCAAAGTAAACTAAATAATTGAGTCTGTTTTTGGCCTGTATTTGATCTCTTCTCAGTAGACTCACAGGTCCCTTACTCAAGCTCAGAGTTGCACCATCAGAGTGGATGGCCCTCAAACTGAGGCATAGTGTGACAGAATGTACTGACTACTGAAGCTGAGATTTGAAGTACATTTGCTGATGGCTTCAAAACTGAGGAAGGCCAAGACCAAATGTACATGCTTCCATGGTTGTGATCATGTCTGAGATGTCATGTATATACATTTATATATATTTATCTTGTGGATATAACTGCCTACCCCTGCTCACTACCTGTTGATAATTGTATACTAACCTGTATATATACATTTACCTATAATTCTGCACATATCTCATACCTCCTCTATAAGTTATTTTACACCTGTTTTTATACCTAGTAGACTGTTTTTACATCTTATTTAACCACTGTACATTATATATATATAAGAGGTATGTATACTACATGTTGCCAAAGTGGACCTCTAGCAGTGCTGGAGTGATTTTAGTGATTGAAATACCTCGACGGGTGCTGTTTATGGACCTGAAGTGGCCACAACGTACAGTTTATTCACATATCTTCCCCCTTCTTACTGATAAATACAGTAACACAAAAATCACTTAGATGGAAACGCATAAAGCTCAAAAGCAAAAGACCTGACGGTGGCATGACGTGGAAACATGACGCTTGTTCATACACATGAAACAAGTACGAGTCTAACAAACAACGAAACAGTATATAATGAACTGGCCCGAACAAAAGAAGACGCCGCCTATTTAAACACAAGGAACATAACAGGTGGAAACAATGAGGTCCCAGGCAGCCAATCAGAGGGCAGGAAAACATGAGGGGGAAGATCACGGTGATGCGCTGCAGCTGAGAACGAAAAGGGGGCGTGGCTATCAGGACGAGGGCTGGGGAACGCGGGGAGGCAGAACTGCCAATCCTGACATGCTGTGCATGTCAGGAATAACTTATAGAGTAGATATGAGATATGTGCAGAATTATAGGTATATATGTATACAGGTAAGTAAGTATCAACAAGTTGTGAGCAGGGGTACGCAGTTATATCAAAAATATAAATATATATACATGTATATACAGCAGGTAGTGAGCACGGCCGTTTTCCCGTTTTGTTTTCATGTATATTTATTTTCTATTGTACAAGCGCGGGAAAACGACGTGTCGTGTTGTGTGTGTATATATATATTGTGACGCTTTAGCGGTGGTAGCCAGCTTGATACAGAAGACTGAGACAATGTTCTTATTTGATAGCCAAACTGGCCCAGATTTATTCCCTGCCGCAGCTCACAACTAACCCGGGGGTTGAAATGTCCACTCTTCAAAACAATAAACCAGGGTGGCAAGCCCAAAACGATATTCCTCCAACGTAAATAGTCTGTCTCTCTTTCTCCCCACCTACTCCACGCCGTCTCAACACACCCCCCTTTCCTCCCTCCCTCCCGTTCCCGTTCCCGTTCCCGTTCCCGTTCCAACTCTCGCGTGACTCTCTCACTCCCGTTCCCACGCAACCTGTTCCCCCTAGCGCTCGCAGCCAATGACCCTCTATAGTGGACACTTCCCCTCAAACACATGCAGGTAAACGAACACACACATACAACACCCAATGAACTCCCAAACCCCCTTTGTCCTGGAGGGAGACCCATGGTCGGCCAGGCCACAGCGTTACAATATATATATATATATATATATATATATATATATATATATATATTACTGTGCAGCCAACATTTTCAGGAAGAAGACTTTGAGAACTATTTGCAGTCATCAACTGTTGTTGTAGCCTGATGCGTTTTTGCCCAGCAGGACGGAGACGCAGCACTCTACAGAGCAAGTCCTAACAGGGCTCCACAGTAACGGTTGCCAGGTTGCCATTGGCAACCATTCAGAAAAAATGTCAACCACTTCTTGGCCTTGGCCTTTGGTTGCCAAGTGGCAACCCGTTTTTAACATAAAGAAATAAGGACAGCAAACCGCAAAACGTGCACCCCAAAATATATAAATGTTAATTATTTGTTGTATTAAGAGTGCTATTTAATTATTGTTGTGACCAGTCGGAACCTGATACTTAAGTTGCACGTGCATTGGTGTGATTACGGAGCCGGAAAGCGATGCGCGCGAAAATGGCGAAGCAGATTAAGTAGTTTGACTGTGGGCCAATCCGTCAACATCTCAAACGAATGTTCAAAGTGATTCAAGCAACATGAGCGGGCTGCTCAACGAGTGTATGGGTGGGGCTGCAAGAGCTGGCGCACCCATTAACCGGCCAAATAACACTGCAATGGGCTACATGCACTAAGCTGTGTGTACTTCACACAGCTTAGTACATATAGCCCCAATGGGCTACATGCACTAAGCTGTGTGTACTTCACACATATAGCCCCAGTGGGCTATATGCTCTAAGCTGTGTGAAGTGCTTCAGATAATGCGGTTCAGCCTCTTCCGGTGTATTTGTTTACTTCCAACTAGCTAGCTACAGCTCCTGAGGTACTATTTCGCCATGAATTCCCATAAGAAAATGCGTTTTCAAAAACAGGAGAACATTGCTGTGTTCCGCTTTGTTCGGCATCATCGAAATGTAACGGTATTTAGAGTTTCCAACCCATCACGACCTGAGAAGAACCCGACGCGGACATCCGATTCTATACCAGGTAACGTTAGACCCAAGTTGTGCTATTCAGCTAACTGTTTGACATTGACCAAAGTAAACATCAGTTCAACTGTAAAGAGTCCTATCGTAAGTCTTAATACAAAATAGTTAATCATTGAGGCATGTTATCTTGGTCTTTTTGGGTAACGGCACAATGGTTGTCGCTTTGAAGCACGCTGGGACGACAGACTGTTGCAGTGATGCTTGTAGATGTCGGTGAACACAGGAGCCAGCTGGTCAGCGCAGGTCTTGAAGACGCCGGATGGAACTCCGTCTGGGCCGGCTGCCTTCCCTGCCTTCACCCTCCTGAAGATTCTGCGGACCTCGGACTCGGACAGTTGTAGAACGTAGTCCTCTGGGCTGATGTTCAAGTTGTTGGTCGGCTCATGGTCCCTTTCAAAGCAAGCGGAAAACTTGTTCAACTCGTCTGGTAGGGTAGGGTCATTGTTGTTGACTGCTCCTGAGCTCCCCTTGTAGTTGGAGAGGACCCTCAGACCTTGCCACATACGTCTGGTGTCAGAGCCCCCGAACTGTGATTCCAATTCGTTTTTGTAATCCAATTTATGCTTATGGAAGTAACTTGTAGTGTAGACTGTAGAACCTAGTATTTGTACCTGTATTCCTCACCTGCAGTGTATTCACCTGTCTATACTATACCTACTTCATACCCTTTTCTGTATACAACATCTAGCATTACTTGTACTCACTCTGTTCATACTGCATATATCTTATATATATTCCACTATATGAACACACTTGGCAACACATCAACGGGTAAGGGAGGGATGTTGTAGGGTGGGGGGAAGACATGGGGGGTTGATGCGCAGAGCATCAGCCGTGGGGTCAGGGAAGGAGGATCGGATATCGTTGACCCTCTTGTCAAATAAGTTGGCAAAATCGTCCTGGAGCCGAGAGGAGGTGGGGGAGGGGGTGGGGATGGAGGAAAAGGTTTAGTGGGTGAGAGATAGTTTAGTGAGAGATCAAATCTCTCGGCAGGTCAAATAATTGTATCCACACTCAGTTAGGGCTGGTAGACAGACAGGTGAGGGTTCAGTAAGGGCTGGTAGACAGACAGGTGAGGGTTCAGTAAGGGCTGGTAGACAGACAGGTGAGGGTTCAGTTAGGGCTGGTAGACAGACAGGTGAGGGTTCAGTTAGGGCTGGTAGACAGACAGGTGAGGGTTCAGTTAGGGCTGGTAGGCAGACAGGTGAGGGTTCAGTAAGGGCTGGTAGATAGACAGGTGAGGGTTCAGTAGGGCTGGTAGACAGACAGGTGAGGGTTCAGTAAGGGCTGGTAGACAGACAGGTGAGGGTTCAGTAAGGGCTGGTAGACAGACAGGTGAGGGTTCAGTTAGGGCTGGTAGACAGACAGGTGAGGGTTCAGTAAAGGCTGGTAGACAGACAGGTGAGGGTTCAGTTAGGGCTGGTAGACAGACAGGTGAGGGTTCAGTAAGGGCTGGTAGACAGACAGGTGAGGGTTCAGTTAGGGCTGGCAGACAGACAGGTGAGGGTTCAGTTAGGGCTGGTAGACAGACAGGTGAGGGTTCAGTAAGGGCTGGAAGACAGACAGGTGAGGGTTCAGAAAGGGCTGGTAGACAGACAGGTGAGGGTTCAGTTAGGGCTGGTAGACAGACAGGTGAGGGTTCAGTAAGGGCTGGTAGACAGACAGGTGAGGGTTCAGTTAGGGCTGGTAGACAGACAGGTGAGGGTTCAGTAAGGGCTGGTAGATAGACAGGTGAGGGTTCAGTTAGGGCTGGTAGACAGACAGTTGAGGGTTCAGTTAGGGCTGGTAGACAGACAGGTGAGGGTTCAGTTAGGGCTGCGCACACACACACACACACACACACACACACACACACACACACACACGCTCAGCTGAAAATCTGTGTTATTGGCGTAGATGTTTATATACAATATAAAACTGAACATTATATATAACTGAACATAACTGCATATTATATAAAGCTGAACATTACATATAGCTGAACATTATATATAACTGAACATTATATATTACTAAACATAATACATGTGTGACGTGTGCGTCACGTTCTAGTCTCATGTAGATAATGACGTCAGAGCCTTCTTAAGTTCCTATTGGTCCTTGTCCTTCCTTAGCGTCTTGTCGACAGGCTTCCTGGTCGTCAGATGCTGGAGCGTGAGTCTCGTCTGTTGATTCTCTCATTACATTACATTACATTATATAACATTACATTACAGTCATTTAGCAGACGCTTGTATCCAAAGCGACTTCCATCTCTTTCTTCTAGATCCATCGATATGACGGCGCTAAGAGGGATACTGCTGTTGCTTTGTTGTCTCGGTGTGTCCTCAGGTAACACCGCTTACAACTCACTTTGGATTGATTTAAAACACACTTGAACCCATGTTGGTTTAGTGTCCGTCAGTAGACGCTGTTTTAGTGGGTTAATTCATCCACAACACCATTCATCATTTACTTCCAATACTTAAACACATATCAGATTATTTATGGTGGGTTCGAAACCGAAACTAAACTGGCCGTTCGATGACGACGTTAATAAAAGTACAATCTACAGTTTGGAGCGAATACAATGTCTACTTTTAGTTAACCTTTAATCCCAGGTGTTATGGACACTCGGAGATATCTTATTATTAACTTTTTAACCGTTCTTGTTGAATCTTTACACACACGCACACACACACCACACCTTTGATAATAGGCTACTAAATACAACACAAAGTCTAAAGTCTATTGTGTTCACGTTCTCAACAGAAGACAGATTTAATCTCACTTTAATTTCCTGAAGAAATTATAACATTCCAGAATGTTATTTAAATGTCCTTGAATTAAGAAATATATCGATATGCTTCGAATGATACTTTTTGTAATGTAGTTATTACATAAATAATAGTTAATTCTCTCCATGTGAGCATGAATGGTTAAAAGTGTTTTAAAGCGTTTGGGTGTCAATGAGATCAAACAAAAGCTTCCTGTTTTACCTGTCCGGCCAGGGGGCGGGGCCATATGTCAGGGGGAGGGGCCATATGTCAGGGGGCGGGGCCATATATCAGGGGGCGGGGCCATATGACAGGGGAAGGTGCTGTGTGTAAGGGGGAGGGGCAAGATGTCTCTCTACAGTGATGTACAGTATTAACCTGTCTGTCTACAGTGATGTACAGTATTAACCTGTCTGTCTGTCTACAGTGATGTACAGTATTAACCTGTCTGTCTGTCTACAGTGATGTACAGTATTAACCTGTCTGTCTGTCTGTAGTGATGTACAGTATTAACCTGTCTGTCTACAGTGATGTACAGTATTAACCTGTCTGTCTGTCTACAGTGATGTACAGTATTAACCTGTCTGTCTGTCTACAGTGATGTACAGTATTAACCTGTCTGTCTGTCTGTAGTGATGTCGTATTAACCTGTCTGTCTACAGTGATGTACAGTATTAACCTGTCTGTCTGTCTGTCTTTCTACAGAGTTCCACTCTCTGAAGTATTTTGAAACAGCGTCGTCTGGACTCTCAAACTTCCCAGAGTTTGTGGAGGTTGTGATGGTGGATGAAGTTCAGATCTCTCACTATGACAGCAACAGCCAGAGAGCAGAACCCAGACAGGTGTGGATGGAGCAGGTCACCAGAGATGACCCAGACTACTGGGAGAGAGAAACTGGAATCTCTTTAGTTAACCAGCAGACCTCCAAAGTCGGCATTGAGACTCTGAAGAAGCGCTTTAACCAGACAGGAGGTGAGTTTATATCTAATGTCTTAACTCTCAACATGAAGATATCATCTAATGTTATAATAAATAAATACACACATGTACATACACATGTATACAAATACACATATAATAATATAATAAGTACATAAGTACACATGAACACAAATACAAAACATGAATCTGAAATCAGACTCTCTCGCTCTCTCACTCGTTCTCTCTCTCTCCCCCCTCATCTGCCCCCTCTCTCTCTCGTTCTTTCTCTCTCTCTCTCTCTCCCCCTCACCTGCCCCCCCTCTTTCTCTCTCTCACTCGTTCTCTCTCTCACTCTGTCTCTCTCTCACTCTCTCTCTCTCTCTCACTCGTTCTCTCTCTCCCCCCTCATCTGCCCCCTCTCTCTCTCTCCCCCCTCCTCTGCTCTCTCTCTCTCGTTCTTTCTTTCGCTCTCTCTCTCTCTCTCTCTCGCTCTCGCTCTCGCTCTCTCTCTCGCTCTCGCTCTCGCTCTCTCTCTCTCTCTCCTCTGCCCTCGCTCGCTCTCTCTCTCTCCCCCTCATCTGCCCCCTCTCTCTCCTACTCGCTCTCTCCAACTCGCTCTCTCTACTCGCTCTCACTCGTTCTCTCTCTCCCCCCCTCATCTGCCCCCCCTCTCTTCTCTCTCTCACTCGTTCTCTCTCTCTCCCCCTCATCTGCCCCCCCTCTCTCTCTCTCTCTCTCTCTCTCTCTCCTCCTCTCTCTCCTCTCTCTCTCTCTCTCTCTCTCTCGTTCTCTCTCTCTCCCCCCTCACCTGCCCCCACCCCTCTCTCTCTCTCTCTGCCCTCCTCTTCTCTCTCTCTCTCACTCTTTCACTCTCTCCCCCCTCTCTCTGCCCCCCCCTCTCTCTCTTGCTCTCGCTTTCGCTCTCTCTTTCTCTCTCTCTATCTCTTTCCCCTCATCTGCCCCCTCTCTCTCTCTCTCTCTATCTCTCTCGTTCTTTCTCTCTCCCCCCTCACCTGCCCTCTCTCTCACTCTTGCTCTCGCTTTCGCTCTCTCGCTCTCTCTCTCTCCCCCCTCCTCTCTGCCCCCCCCCCTCTCTTTCTCTCTCTCGCTCTCACTCGTTCTCTCTCTCTCTCCCCCCCTCATCTGTCGCTCTCTCTCTCTCTCTCTCTCTCTCTCTCTCTCCTCTCTCTCTCTCTCTCTCTCTCTCTCTCTCTCTCTCTCTCTCTCTCCCCCCTCCTCTTCTCTCTCTCTCTCTCTCTCACTCTTTCACTCTTTCACTCTCTCCCCCCTCCTCTGCCCCCCCTCCTCTCACTCTTGCTCTCGCTTTCGCTCTCTCGCTCTCTCTCTCTCCCCCTCATCTGCCCCCCCCCCTCTCTCTCTCTCTCTCTCTCTCTCTCTCCTCTCTCTCTCTCTCTCTCTCTCTCTCTCTCTCTCTCTCTCTCTCTCTCTCTCTCTCTCTCTCTCTCCCCTCATCTGCCCCACCTCTCTCTCTCTCTCCCCTCTCTCTCTCTCGTTCTTTCTCTCTTCCCCCTCATCTGCTCTCTCTCTCTCTCTCTCTCTCTCTCTCTCTCTCTCTCTCTCTCTCTCTCTCTCTCTCTCTCTCTCTCTCTCTCTCTCTCTCTCTCTCAGGTTCCCACATATATCAGGTGATGTATGGTTGTGAGTGGGATGATGAGGATGGTGATATTGGTGGTTATATCCAGTATGGTTATGATGGGGAGGACTTCATATCGTTTGACCTGGAGACCAAGACATGGATCGCTCCAAAACCACAGGCTGTCTCCACCAAACAGAGATGGGATCAGGATAGAGCTTATAATGAACACGCAAGAACTACATCACCAAGGAGTGTGTTGATTGGCTGAAGAAGCACCTGGCCAACGGGAAGAGCACTCTGCAGAGAACAGGTAGAGTCACATGACCAGGTGGGAGCGAGTGTTTGGGAGCGAGGCGGTTTGAGTGAGCGGTTTGCGTGAGTTAAAACTTTCTGAAAGTTATTTCTATCTTCTATCTGTGTGTCTATTATACACTGTGTCACATGACACAGTTGTGTGTCAAGTCCACAACTGTCAAGTTGTGGACTTGACAGGAGCAAACATGGACGATGCTGCTGCCCTGGCTTCGCGTTTGGAGGTGAAATCCATCAGGACGGTCAGCATGATGCTGGGGAAATGGAGGCAGGGGCTCAGTGAGATGGAACGTCGCATGTTGACAGAGTATAAAAACGGGTCTCTTCATCCTAGTGATGAGGATCTTTTTCCTACAGTTAAGCTGCAGCCTGATTTTTAAAAACTGCACAGGGCCTCTTTTAGTAATGGGAGATGTTTCTGGTGTGTTTTTTGATGTGGTTAATGGTAAATGTCTGTACAGACTGTTGGTCAAGGTTCTCCACAAGGAGAAGCTCAACGGGAGAGGTGACACTCCCTGGAGAGCGCACCTTGGTCTCAGTGACGAGGTGAAACCAGAGTGGCGAGCACTGTACAAACCACCATTATTCAAAAGAATTGGCGATCTGCAGTGGAGGGTTTTACATGGCATAGTGGCTGTCAATGCTTTTATTTCCCTATTGAACCCTAATGTCTCACATGACTGTCCTTATTGTGCGCAAAGGGAAACAGTTTTCCACTGTTTTCTGGACTGTTCCAGGCTGCTAGGCCTGCTAGGGGTACTAGAGAGACTTTTCCAGTCTGGTGAAGAGGTGTTCTGGAAAGAGAGGTACATTTTGGGTTTTAGATACAGTAGAAAAGAAAAAAGCAAGTGTCATCTTTTTAATTTCATTTTAGGGAGAGCAAAGATGGCTGTGTATCTCAGTAGGAGGAACAAGATAGAACAGGTCTTGGATCATGATGCTGTATGTCTGTTCAGAAAGATGATCAAAGCCAGACTGAGCATAGATTTTAATTATTATAGAGCAATGAACAACCTAGATCAGTTCACCGATCTATGGGCACATAAAGGAGTGTTGTGCTCTGTAATAGTAGATGAGCTGGTATTGGCAACTGAGCTGATTTGAGCTTTTCTTTGTTGTGGTTGTTTTTGGTTGTTGGTTGTTGGTGTTTTTTTTTGTTGTGCTTTTAAAAGTTGTTTATCAAATTGTTTGTGTAGGTTTCTTGAAAGGAGGACGAGTGTTATGTATAGTTGACTGTATAATGCTTTTTGGTGTAATGCTAGAATGATTTATAAATAAAGTGTTGTCAAAATTCTCTCGCTCTCTCGCCCTCATCTGCCCCCCCTCTCCCGCCCCCTCTCTCTCTCTCCCCTCCTCTGCCCCTCGCTCTCTCGCCCCCCCCCTCTCTCTCTCTCTCCCCCCTCCTCTCTGCCCCCCCCCCCTCTCTCTCTCTCCCCCCTCCTCTCTGCCCCCCCCCTCTCTGCCCCCCCCCTCTCTCACTCGTTCTCTCTCTCTCACTCGTTCTCTCTCTCTCTCTCGTCTCTCTCTCTCTCGCTCTCGCTCTCGCTCTCGCTCTCGCTCTCTCTCTCTCGTTCTCTCTCTCTCGTTCTCTCTCTCTCTCTCTCTCTCTCTCTCTCCAGAGCGTCCGTCGGTGTCTCTGCTCCAGAGGAGCCCCTCTTCCCCAGTGGTGTGCCATGCTACAGGCTTCTACCCTAACAGGGTGGTGGTGTTCTGGAGGAGAGACCACCAGGAGCTCCATGAGCACGTGGACCACGAGGAGGTCCTCCCCAACCACGACGGGACCTTCCAGGTCAGCGTTGGCCTGAACCTGACGTCGGTCCCACCGGAGGACTGGACGAGGTACGAGTGTGTAGTCCAGCTGAAAGGCATCGAGGACATCCTGGTCCCGCTGGACCCGGCCCTCATCATGACCAACTGGAGAGGAGATGGAGGTAGGGCGTCTCCACCTCATCAACGTGGTAAACACACAGCTCTCAGGAAGGGCTCACTTCAGTGGAACACTTTGGATTGTGGGTAAATGAGTCCTATAAATAGTAGTGTCACCCACCGTAACCGTGACAGTCAGTATCTGAGTGACTCTTACCTCGTTTCCACCAACGCAAACCTAGTTCTAGTTCTGGGCTGGCGCTAGAGCCGGTTCGCACTTGGTTCAACTGGCGAACCGTCTAAGAACCGGTTTGCGTTTCCACTGACTAGAGAGCCACGTCATGTTGTCACTGTTTACGTCTGGATACGTCTCCGCTTTCCCAGCAACGCTAGCGCCAACTTCAAGCACAGTAACAACAATGGCGGACTCCATCATGTCTGTCCAGGTGTTGCTCCTGGCCTTCAGGCTACATTGGCTACAAACACGGCTGGTACAACGCCTTGAGCTGCTCGTCTTGAGCGCTACGGACGGCCATTACGTTAGAGTTGCATTAATAAAAGAGTACTTCAACAGAAGGGACCATTGGCCTTTTCTTCTTCAAAACTGTCATCTTGTATTATGTTTCTCGGTTGATAAAGCATAATGAAGCAGACATTTATATATATATATTAAAAAACATTGCAGTGCAATTAGTCCATGTCAATAAAGCAGGCTCCGAGGGGCTCCTGGGTGAGCTGCAGCCCAGTGGGGGCGGTAGCTCCGCATCGACATCGTCGAGGGCAGACGACTCCATAAACTACTAAAACAAGAGAAAAGTGCATTAAAAACATGTCTCCACTACACTACACTTAACTGTTTTTAGAACGTAGCATCCTGACGTTAGCTATTGTTATCAAGGCTATGCTAGTGGCTAACAGAAGCCTACGATCATAGCTACTAACATTGATGTGAGAAATGAGTAGCTCGCTAAACAGCTTAGAAATGCGTAGTTTTTCTAATAGCGGTTTGTTCTAGAAGCTCCTCTAGTTTATTGTGACCTTCTGTGGAGGCCGTTTGTTTCCTCCACGGACCACTGCTGCTTCGCCTTCAGGGAATCTCGGGTGTTTTAAAAATGGTGGTCACAAATTTTTAGTTGGTCTGTTGGTCACAATAAGCCCCGCCCCCAGCCCCTGACGTAGTGGTTCTTGCTGCTAGATGGATGAGTGATGGACTCTGTTCACCCTATATGATTACAGACCTGCTTTTCTTCTCTTGATTTACCTGAAGGTATCAGCACCCCCATCATCATTGGGTCTGTGGTTCTCGCTGTCCTCCTCGCTGCTGTTGTTGGAATCTGTGTTGGAGTCTTTGTGCGCAAGAGGAGGAACGGTGAGTGAATCCAACTCTTCAGGAGGACCAACACCTGAACTCCACCTGCTCCTACTTCCTTCCCCCTCGTTGCATCCGTTCCTACAATCTGATTGGTTGTGGTCATACACTAGTGGTCTCCATCTCCTAATGAAGAACCTCCTCTAGTGTCGTGTCCACAGTGATGTTGTGGCGTTAAGAATATCAAAGTGTAATAACATTCAGATATTTACCACTGTTACAACACTAACCATGTATCTTGATCCTTAGAGTCAGCCAAGCAACGTCTGGCTGGTGAGTAAAATGTGTTTTTACTGCAGATTAACACTTCAGTATTGAATGAGAGTCTCTGGACTGAACTATACAGCTCTGTTGACCTAGATACATCTAGCTCACTGGACTATAGCGCTCTGTTGACCTAGATACATCTAGCTCACTGAACTATACAGCTCTGTTGACCTAGATACATCTAGCTCACTGCACTATACAGCTCTGTTGACCTAGATACATCTAGCTCACTGCACTATACAGCTCTGTTGACCTAGATACTTCTAGCTCACTAGACTATACAGCTCTGTTGACCTATATACATCTAGCTCACTGGACTATAGAGCTCGGTTGACCTAGATACATCTCGCTCACTGGACTATACAGCTCGGTTGACCTAGATACATCTAGCTCACTGGACTATACAGCTCTGTTGACCTAGATACATCTAGCTCACTGCACTTTAGAGCTCTGTTGACCTAGATACATCTAGCTCACTGGACAATACAGCTCTGGTGACCTAGATACATCTAGCTCACTGGACTATACAGCTCTGTTGGCCTAGATACATCTAGCTCAGTGAATTCACCTCCTCACATTCTGCTACTTACCAGGTTCTGACACCAGCTCTGAGGTCCCTGGAGAACAGAATCCAGCTCCTGAGGCCCAACCTCTGAACACAGAGTCAGTATTTGGTGACATCACAACATTTTAAAGGAGGGTGATCATATATTTACAGAACATTACTGCAATATATCATCACAGTGATATATTAACAGTATTATCTTAACATCACAGTAATATAGTAACAGTATTATCTTAACATCATCACAGTAATATAGTAACAGTATTATCTTAACATCATCACAGTAATATATTAACAGTATTATCTTAACATCATCACAGTAATATATAACAGTATTATCTTAACATCATCACAGTAATATAGTAACAGTATTATCTTAACATCATCACAGTAATATATAACAGTATTATCTTAACATCATCACAGTAATATAGTAACAGTATTATCTTAACATCATCACAGTAATATATGAACAGTATTATCTTAACATCATCACAGTAATATATTAACAGTATTATCTTAACATCATCACAGTAATATAGTAACAGTATTATCTTAACATCATCACAGTAATATAGTAACAGTATTATCTTAACATCATCACAGTAATATAGTAACAGTATTATCTTAACATCATCACAGTAATATAGTAACAGTATTATCTTAACATCATCACAGTAATATAGTAACAGTATTATCTTAACATCATCACAGTAATATAGTAACAGTATTATCTTAACATCATCACAGTAATATAGTAACAGTATTATCTTAACATCATCACAGTAATATAGTAACAGTATTATCTTAACATCATCACAGTAATATAGTAACAGTATTATCTTAACATCATCACATTGATATCTTGACTCATGCTAAATGGGTTCATCCTGTCTTGTTCTTCCTTCCTGTTTAGGGTCAACTGAACCATGAAGACTCTTCTCCCGTTCAGCTTAAAGCAGCACAGAGTAGACTGCTGCTCATTTACAATCATTACTAACAGCCTTCAGCTAACTTCACATGCTATGAGTGATCAATTACAATAACATTCATATTTACTTTTATCTTGAAATCAGTTTTTCAATCAGATTTGATGAACTCGCCGACTACAATAGTTACATAATTAGAAAGAACAGAAACATATAGATGAGCTGAGATGAGATGATGGCTCCACACACGGTAGACCAACATGTGTGGATGTTATTAAGCCATCGCCTTCTTTCAGTACCGAGAGCCAGAGTTTGCTCCCCTTGATTTTGGATTATAGATGGAATTCTAAAAAACTTGAATGGACCACTTTCACGAGTGCTATTGTGGCCACAATTATACACTATGCAAATACCGCTGACTAATAGTGAGTCTGTAGCTAAAAGCAGATTGTATATCCACCAACATGGCCCACTTTCGGTTCTCCGGTCGTGTTTTAATTGACGTCACTTGCAAGTCATCAAGTCAAGATGTTGGACTAAATTGAGTCGAGTTTGAATATTGATTCATTGAATGTAATATTTCATTTATATATTTTTAATTTTGTTATTATGGTAGAGTTTTGCTGCTAGCTAGATAATTGCATTGCTGGGCTGGTTTATGTTTTAATGTGATTTGTTCATTTTCTGTGTTTCTTTGGAATTGGATTGTTTGAAAGTTTTCCTAATTCTCACTGTTGTCTTTGGGTTATTCTGTCAATAAAATACTTTAAATAAAATAATTAAATATTTTCCATCAAGTCAGGTTGTTAGTTCATAAGGATGGTCAGGAGCCAGAGTCAGAAGAGAGAAGGATCGGTGGTCATTGGTGATTTTCAGTAGTGCAGTTTCTGTACTGTGAAAGGTGAGGAAGCCGGATTGGAACGGTTCCTCGAGGCAGAAAGCTGGTGGGGAATTGTGTGATTTAAAAAAAGTGACAGGAAGGAGTTGCATTTGCTGGTGGTGAAGGAATTGGAGAAGGTGTCCATGGGCTTGAGGAGTTGTTGATGGTGGAGAAGAGAGTTTGGGGTTGTTGGAGCCGGGTCGGCCAAGATGGAAGAGAGGGAGGAGGGGTTGATGGGTTTGAGGTTAAGGAATGTGATGGAGCGTTCCTGTTTGACCAGAGGGGTGGGAATGACGATGTCCAGGGTGATAGCCAGATGGTTGGAGATTGTGAGGTCAGTCTTGGTAAGGTTGTGAATGGTGATGCCAGAGGTGCAGACCACATCTAGTGTGTGTCCTTTCTGTGGGTGGGGAAATCAATGTGTTGGGTGAAATAGTTTAAAATGTCCAAGGTTTTTTTAAATTCAACACATGTACATAATAGTAATAATAAAGTGACCTATCACTATATTGTTCTTTTTATGGTCATTTTTATTGTATACAGTATTTTTATTTGATAGTATAGTGTTTAGAAAATTCATACTGCGGGAGGGAACCCTTGTTGCATATGGCAAATATACATATTGAATCTCAACGAATACTACTTGTAATAAAACCGATCTAAAAATTAATAATAAGTCCTCGATGTTGACACCTCACATAACCCTGACTTTAAATACAATGACCTGGCTTCAGTAGGGCGTTCTATAATGACGTCACCTAGCGTTAACCTGCCTGTCTGCTGGTAAACATTAGATGACGTCATTAAGAACCTACTGCCTGCTGCTCACCCAACACTAAAATGCACGGCGCTACAGAGACAGCGCCTGGTGACTAGTAGTGTAAGTGTTCTTTGTGTTAAAGTTAGCAGCTTGGTAGACTCGGTGTAGTGTTCTTTGTGTTAAAGTTAGCAGCTTGGTAGACTCGGTGTAGTGTTCTTTGTGTTAAAGTTAGCAGCTTGGTAGACTCGGTGTAGTGTAAGTGTTCTTTGTGTTAATACAGTTAGCAGCTTGGTAGACTCGGTGTAGTGTAAGTGTTATTTGTGTTAATACAGTTAGCAGCTTGGTAGACTCGGTGTAGTGTAAGTGTTCTTTGTGTTAAAGTTAGCAGCTTGGTAGACTCGGTGTAGTGTAAGTGTTCTTTGTGTTAATACAGTTAGCAGCTTGGTAGACTCGGTGTAGTGTAAGTGTTATTTGTGTTAATACAGTTAGCAGCTTGGTAGACTCGGTGTAGTGTAAGTGTTATTTGTGTTAATACAGTTAGCAGCTTGGTAGACTCGGTGTAGTGTAAGTGTTCTTTGTGTTACGCTTGCCTGGCTCTTGGCAATGCAACAAAGAGGGAGACCACACATGATTATCATTAATAGTAAATTTAATGAAGAAAGAAGAAGAATGTTATATTACAGAAAAGGTTGGATTGAAATAATGATTAGAGAAAATGATAACACAACTAAGATGGCTGCTGGTCGACGAGAAAGAGAGAGAGATCCATGACCCTGGGCTGATCTTATTGTCTCCAGGACAATTAACAACATTGGGTACACCTGGTGGTCTATCTGGAAAGAGAAGAAGAAACCCCACACAGGACACAGGATAACAGCGCCCACTATGGGACCATATGTGGAACGTCACATTTGTGTTAATACAGTTAGCAGCTTGGTAGACTCGGTGTAGTGTAAGTGTTCTTTGTGTTAATACAGTTAGCAGCTTGGTAGACTCGGTGTAGTGTAAGTGTTCTTTGTGTTAATAAAGTTAGCAGCTTGGTAGACTCGGTGTAATGTGTCGTTCAGACGTTCTCAAACTGTGGAGCGGTACGTGAGCTCCCTCTATTGGTAAGTTGAGGAATCACCCAAATGTAATTTATAAGCGCACTTCTAATTTGCGTAGACAAAACTCAAGTGCTACAGAGTAAAAATGGTTTAAATAAAACAGAATAAAAGCAGAGACATCTTTTTTAGACATTTATTCTAAAAATGTGTTATTAGACCTTTTTTAAAAACATCCACAGTCTGGTGTCCTCAGCTGTTTGGGAGGGCGTTCCACAGTCTGGGAGCAGCGGAGCAGGAGGCTCGGTCTCCCATGGGTCTCAGTTTGGTCCTGGGGGGAAGGAGGTTTGCCTTTTCAGAGCGTAGGCTCCTCCTGGAGGTTTGTGGCAGTTCTTTGATGTATGAGGGAGCATTTCCATGAATGCACTGATAGGTGAAGAGGGTGATGATACTTCCTCACTCTCATCAGGATCCTAGCAGTGCTGTTCTGGATGTAGTGCAGCTTCTGGATGTTCTTGCTAGGAATCCCAATGAGAAGTGCGTTGCAGTAGTCTAGCCTGGAGGAGACAAAGGCGTTTATCTGTCTGTAAGTCTTGTTCCCATCTCGGTCTAGTACTATCTGTATTAGCTAATCCATTAGGACCATCTTTGAGATTAAGTTTTGTGTGTGTATTTCAGTATTGAGTAAACACATTTTTGAGGGTGAAGGTTCTGTAAAATAATAAAGTTTCAATGTCACCATATAACTATAGTATTACCATTTTGTAATGTAGGTTTGTGTTATAAGACCTATATAGTGATTACAGTATATTTAACATATTGTTATGTATGTTTGTGTTATAAGAGACATATATAGTCACTACAGTATATTAACATTGTAGTATGTTTGTTATAGGACATATAGTGCTACAGTTATATAGTTCTGTTATAAGAGACATATATAGTGACTACAGTATATTTAACATAATGTTATGTATGGTTGTGCTATAAGAGACATATATAGTGACTACAGTATATTTAACATATTGTTATGTATGTTTGTGTTATAAGAGACATATATAGTCACTACAGTATATGTAACATATTGTTATGTATGGTTGTGTTATAAGAGACATATATAGTGACTACAGTATATTTAACATATTGTTATGTATGGTTGTGCTATAAGAGACATATATAGTGACTACAGTATATTTAACATATTGTTATGTATGTTTGTGTTATAAGAGACATATATAGTCACTACAGTATATTTAACATATTGTTATGTATGGTTGTAGTAAGTTTAGGTCATTTCATCCTTTCATGTGGGAGTTAAGGTGATCATTAAGTCATTAAGTCTTACACGGGTGGGAGTTTAGGTGAATATGGGCGGGTGTTCGTGTCCGTCACACACCCGGAAGTCCGGTAGCGCGGCGCACTTCCAGAGTTGTTGCCATGGGCAACGCCGTCACCTAGAGACGCTGTTTGACAACCTAGCGTAGACTGTGCAAAACTCCAGGCTGTAGCGCGGGTTATATCTACAAACTGAGGCTGTAGCACGGGTTATATCTACAAACCGAGGCTGTAGCACGGGTTATATCTACAAACTGAGGCTGTAGCGCGGGTTATATCTACAAACTGAGGCTGTTGCACGGGTTATATCTACACACTGAGGCTGTAGCACGGGTTATATCTACAAACTGAGGCTGTAGCACGGGTTATATCTACAAACTGAGGCTGTAGCGCAGGTTACATCTACAAACCGAGGCTGTAGCGCGGGTTACATCTACAAACCGAGGCTGTAGCGCGGGTTACATCTACAAACCGAGGCTGTAGCGTGGGTTATCTACAACTGAGGCTGTAGCCGGTTATCTACACCGAGGCTGTAGCGGGGTTATATCTACAAACTGAGGCTGTAGCACGGGTTATATCTACACACTGAGGCTGTAGCGCGGGTTATATCTACAAACTGAGGCTGTAGCACGGGTTATATCTACAAACTGAGGCTGTAGCGCGGGTTATATCTACAAACTGAGGCTGTTGCACGGGTTATATCTACAAACTGAGGCTGTAGCGCGGGTTATATCTACAAACTGAGGCTGTAGCACAGGTTATATCTGAGCTATATCAACCGAGATGCCTCCAAGAAGTTCCAGAAGTGGCGTCCCCGGTAAGACTGCTCCAGCTGCGGACACCAGCTGGGAAACTGGGCTCAAAAGTGCGCAGTTTGAAGAGGTTTGTGTTTGTTTTGAGGTCAGATTTGGTCCTACTTCATTCTAACAGCCTTTTACTAATTCGCCAGGCAGTGCAGTGCGCCAACAGATCATTTTAAAGGCTACTACAATATCTCTCCACCGACGGACGCTCTGGACCGAGAGAGAGAGAGTGTGCGTGCGTGTCCTCCTACTCTCTCCACTCAAAGTCTATGTTTTTAATCAAGGAAAGAACCTTAGGGTTGATGGTCTGCACTTTCTTTGCTACACTCTTGCCCACTTTGGTCCCCTTGTCAGGATTTATCTTGAAAAGGCACCTGTTAAAGACAGAAGTAGAACTGAATGTTATGATCATATCTGTACATTACAAGCATCGGTTTGAGAAATATTTACTGGATGAGGTTGTCAAATATTAACAAGAGTAAGACATCACTTTAAGAGCATTGGAGAGTGGGTAGCTACAAGTGCCATCTTGAGAGGTTTGTGTGCAAACCAGGCAGATGAGGTGTGTCAACAGTGAGCGGTGTAAAAGCACAGTTAACTGCAATGAACAAAGCAGCCACGAAGACATCTCGTTTATGCATGAAGAAAATCTTAACTTTGTCTACTACCCCCCCCACGGTTGGAAAGCATTGATTTGAAAGGCTACAGAAAGCAACATCGAAGCGCTGGCTTCACACAAATGTTGGTGCACAAGAGCAGTTGTGTCTTCCTTGTCCAATTCCATTGTCCTCAGGTTCTGACACATAGCTTTTGCTAGTGCTACACAGCTACTTAGTGGTACAAGTAGACACAGGGAAAGCTACATTGTTACTACATGGACTTAGAAGAATTATACTTCAAGTCTTACCTCTAAGAATTCCAGAGTTGCCCCCAGTTCTGCTGGGTAGGTGATGTTGAGGCAGTAGTACATCGCAAACATCAGTACGAGGGCATCGCCAAAATTTGCAACACTGCCATTTACAATGGTCTGGTCCACTGCCAACATGAAGTGTCCGGCTGTCAGGGGAGAACTCCCTACGATGAACAACATAGGAAAAGGTTGAACATTTAAGTTAGAGAATAGTCTAACATCATGACTTTTAAAACCCCACCAACTGTTGTAACATATTTTGCCATTAATTGTTTTCTCAATTGTATTTTAAGGACCAGTGCACAAGATTTAGGGGGGATTAGCAAAAATGTAATATAATATTCATTAGTATGTTTTCATTAGCGTATAACCTGAAAGTAAGAATGGTTGTGTTTTTGTTAGCTTTATATCTACAGAGCATTATCGGGGTTATCAGTTGGTTGCAATTGCTAAACGTCACTACATCCTACACACTGGTCCTTTTTAATACTGTTAAAATTATGAAATGCTATGCCAATTATGCAAAAAATAAATAAATAGAAATCATACCACACGCAACAATGCATGGTGTGCTTGGAAGTTGAGAGACGGCTAGTTGATAGACGATAGATGGCAGACACGTTTCATCAACCGTCAGGATCATCTTGCCCTCGTCTTCCTTGAAATACTTCAAGAGCACCATTAGACATCCAGGAAGGTCAGCATCAAGATGCTTCGCTTTGGCGATTTCCATGCCTGCAATGATGTCCCCTATTTAGCTTTTATACCACTTGTCATAATAAAAACTATGCAACAAGTCTTACTTTAGCTTGAAGACTTCTGGATGAAGTTGGAGTTCCAGGCAGCTAACAGTCCAGTTCATACTGCAGCCAACAGCATAGGGGGGGAAAGAGACAAGAAAAATCTTTGATTGTTCCTTGAACTTTTACAGTGTGACCATTTAGTAGCTTAAACCAACCTGTCTGATTGACTGGGAGCCTTCAGAATGTCTTTGTCATCAACTTTGCAGGCAAGGTAACCATCCAACTGCCTAATACTTTCCTGACCATGAGCAGGCTTCATGCTTGCAAAGAAGTCGTCTTCATCAGAGGCGCTGGAGGCATCACCTTGCAAATGATTGAAGGTCTCTTGTTCCAGATGGTCCTTGATGTAGTCCAGACATGAAATGAAAATTCCATTAGATGCTAAGAATCAATTCAAACCTTTTGCAGTCACACTGATAACCATTTCACCAGATTAGAATGTCAAAAGAACAGTACAGCCCCATGTATTTCCAAAGTGCATTTGAAACGAACCACTAAATGAGGTTAAAAGATGAGTCATGAGCACTTACGGTACAAACTAACGTGAAACAGCTGGCTAGCTCACATCAATAGACTTCAAGTGATTACTAGCTCCAGCCTGCGTTGCCATTATCGTTGCGGTGTAACAACGCGGCTCAAGAGTTACCAACGACATACAACAGCCATCATGCAATGACACGACATACATGTGTTAGTGACTGACCACAAACAATGACACGACATACATGTGTTAGTGACTGACCACAAACAATGACACGACATACATGTGTTAGTGACTGACCACAAACAATGACACGACATACATGTGTTAGTGACTGACTACATCAACAATGACACGACATACATGTGTTAGTGACTGACCACATCAACAATGACACGACATACATGTGTTAGTGACTGACCACATCAACAATGACACGACATACATGTGTTAGTGACTGACCACATCAACAATGACACGACATACATGTGTTAGTGACTGACCACATCAACAATGACACGACATACATGTGTTAGTGACTGACCACACAACAATGACACGACATACATGTGTTAGTGACTGACCACATCAACAATGACACGACATACATGTGTTAGTGACTGACCACATCAACAATGACACGAC
Source organism: Muraenolepis orangiensis (assembly GCA_027704905.1). Taxonomy (NCBI): domain Eukaryota; kingdom Metazoa; phylum Chordata; class Actinopteri; order Gadiformes; family Muraenolepididae; genus Muraenolepis; species Muraenolepis orangiensis. The sequence continues at coordinate 3,490,420 of CM051021.1, read as the reverse complement.
ATACATGTGTTAGTGACTGACCACATCAACAATGACACGACATACATGTGTTAGTGACTGACCACATCAACAATGACACGACATACATGTGTTAGTGACTGACCACAAACAATGACACGACATACATGTGTTAGTGACTGACCACATCAACAATGACACGACATACATGTGTTAGTGACTGACCACATCAACAATGACACGACATACATGTGTTAGTGACTGACCACATCAACAATGACACGACATACATGTGTTAGTGACTGACCACATCAACAACGAGAGATGTCATTAGAGAGAGCTTACCTCAACGTGTTTCCTCAAATTCGACGGAGAATTCTTATAGGAAGAAATGGTGTGGGACTGAGGCAGTCAGAGAAGGCTTTTGTAAACAAAGGAATCCTTCTTCTGTTCCACAACTTCAAAGAAATCCTTCCAATAAGGCCATGGGTGTTGAAGTGCCGAGTTTGAGTCAGGACTTTCTTCCGCCATTGTCCAGGCTGTTGCGCTGTAACGGACAGGTACTACTGGGTCACGTGGGTAGCTAGCCTACATCTAATAGGTCCAACCCATAAAGCGCGCGCTGTACCAGTTCAAAGTTAAAAGTCACCCAAAAAAAATGGAAATACTTAAGTAAAGTACAGATACTTCAAAAATGTACATCGAATTGCATTTACTTCGTTACTGTCCACCCCTGATTTCCATGTATTTTACAGTGATATATCTGCATAAGAGATGTAATTTTTTGTATAATTACAGAAAAAGGTGGCAAGTTTTTCAATGAATCATTCTTTGTTTTTACGGTTAATGTTATTAAAATTGGCATTTAAAAGGTGTTAAAAAACTGATATTTAACGTATTACATTTTTACTGATTTTTTCTGTTAAATCACATGACCAGTGGCGGCTGGTGCATTTTTCACCAGGGGGGGCTATACCATTTTACCAGCTATAGCCCCCCCCCCCCTCCCCCGTTGGACTTCACGATCGCAACATCCATATATATATATACCTGCTTGTTTAAATCACTCACGAACACTATATCAATCACTCAACAAAAATATATATATCGGCACACACTGACAAAAAACACTGACATATATTTGGAAGTGTGTGTGTGTGTTTTTGCGTATGTGTTTTTGCGTATGTGTTTGTGCGTGTGTGTCTGTGTGTGAGTGTGCGTCTGTGCGTGTGCGTCTCTGTGTGTGTGTGTGTGTGTGTGTGTGTGTGTGTGCGTGCGTGCGTGCGTGCGGCGTGCGCGCCCGCAGAGACAGAGCATAATATGCTTTTCCTAGTAGTACACTGTGACGCACACAAATGACGTCTCCCGTGGGCGCTTTGAAAAGCGCCCCACGGGAAGACGTTTTGAGGACGCTGATTGGCTACATTTTATGTCAGTCGTTTATATCTTGAATCAGCAATTGGCTAAACTGCTACAGAGACCCGCCTTCGTGGGGCGCATTGAAAAGCGCCCCAGCAGCATCGTCATACAAATGCGCCTGCAGTGTACTAGGAATATGGGGAAAAGCATATTATGTTGCGCAAATTATTTTAAAATCATATTTTACACATATTTCTGGGTGCATTCCACACACATATTGACAATTTATATATATATATATATAAATTGTATATATATATTATATATTATATATATTATTATATATATATATATATAAATTGTCAATATGTGTGTGGAATGCACCCAGAAATATGTGTAAAATATGATTTTAAAATAATTTGCGCAACATAATATGCGTGGTTCGGCGCCCCATCGGCGCCCCATCGGCGCCCCCTATGGGCCAGCCGCCACTGCACATGACACATTTCAATAAACAGTTTATTCTTGTAATTTAATATGATTTTCCGGTCATTTTAAAATACAGGGAAAACAACTTAAAATTATTGAGGAAAACTGTTAAAAAATGTGTTTTTTTTACAGTGTATATCAACCGAGATGCCTCCAAAAAGAGCCAAGAAGACTGCTCCAGCTGCGGACACCAGCTGGGAAACTGGGCTCAAAAGTGCGCAGTTTGAAGAGGTTTGTGTTTGTTTTGAGGTCAGATTTGGTCCTACTTCATTCTAACAGCCTTTTACTAATTCGCCAGGCAGTGCAGTGCGCCAACAGATCATTTTAAAGGCTACTACAATCTCTCTCCAAATGAACCATTATCATAATTATTGTTATTATTATTATTATTATTATTACCACCTTACCTCATGGTGTTTAGGACACAGACAGGTCATTGAGGAGCAGGTAGAGGTTAGATAGTACAGAGACAGGTCATTGAGCAGGTAGAGGTTAGACAGTACAGAGACAGGTCATTGAGGTTAGACAGTACAGACACAGGTCATTGAGGAGCAGGTAGGGGTTAGACAGTACAGAGACAGGTCATTGAGGAGCAGGTAGGGGTTAGACAGTACAGAGACAGATCATTCAGGAGCAGGTAGGGGTTAGACAGTACAGAGACAGATCATTCAGGAGCAGGTAGGGGTTAGACCAGGGGTGGGCAAACTTTTTGACTCGCGGGCCACAATGGGTTCTAAAATTTGACAGAGGGGCCGGGCCAGGAGCATTTGGAGGGAGTGTTTGGGCCGGATATACTAAAGCATTAAATGTAGTGTGTGCAATCTCATAGCACAGTAAGAACACTACAACCCAATTTATTAACTGTCTTTCAAATGTGAAAAATAGCCCTTATCAGTTAATAAATTTGTCTCAAGGAATATGCAAGATATGGCATTTACATACTATTTCGCAGATACTGGGAGGAGGAAATGTAAATAGATTAAAATAACATACGCACTGTGATTTATCAAGATTGCGTCTGTTTTTAATAAGTTTCAATCGAAGGTGCAAAGTTAAAGAAATCAACATTTATTAAAAAATGGAATCACTTTCAACATTCAAAACATATTATTACACAACGAAATACTCAAGCTCAATAATATCTACTTGTGTTAAACTCCGCAAAATCATGGATGGATTGTCCTGACCGCGCGCTCTACAAACTCGCCACGGACGCCCTCGCCTTCACGCGCAAACAGTACACGTGTATCGTTGCCAAGCACACAGACATAGGCTGTATTAAATATCCTACCTGCAGCTGAAAATTTAAATTTAAATTAAGAGCGATGTGCGGCGTGTTAATTAAGCTACTGTACCGCTGCTGTGCGTAAATGCGCATTGCTCTTAATTAAAAGACGCACTTCCAAACTTTCCATATGCATTTTTTCATAACACAGCAGAAAAACTCACCATTTCAGTGGGAACAGTGTTGTTGGTCTCCCTTTTTTGCCAGTGCATCAAAGTCTGGAGTTAGTTTTGTTGTGGCAATTCTCAGGACAGATCTGAGGTGTTGGTCAGTTAACTTGGATCTGTGATGGGCTTTGTTGATTTTCATGACGCTAAACGTCTGCTCACACACGTAGGTCGAGCCAAACAACACCAGCATCTTCTGCGCCGTCCTCCGGAGGTTTGGAAACGCGGTCTCGTTAAGTGAAGCGTAAAAGTCATTCAGTTTAAGAGACTTGAACTTCTCCTTTGAGACGGAGTCAGACTGAAGATCGATCAGTTCCAATTGCAGCTCCTGCGGTGCTGATTCGGGGTCTTGTGACAGGGGACAGGACACCAGTTGAAGTGACTTGTCAATTTTTTCAAAATCACAGAACCGACGGCAAAATTCTCTGTGCAGATCGTCCAGTGATTTGCAGTATTTCTTCGCATTTCGGGCGGCCTCTTTCTGCACGGCTAGTGTGGGGAAATGTGCGAAAGATTTGTTTGACATTTGCCTGGAGAATAAAACCAGCTTGGATTTGAAGGCTCTCACATTTGTGTACATGTCGTGCGCAAACTGATCTTTCCCCTGTAGCTTCACGTTCAGCTCATTCATGTGTGAAAATATGTCCACAGCAAACGCAAAGTCACAAAGCCAGTTTGTGTCGCTCAGCTCGGGGAATTCTTCGGATTTCCCCATTAAATTAAAAAATGAGCGAATCTCGTCTTTGAGCTCCCAGACTCGTTGAAACACTTTCCCCAAACTTAACCAGCGGACGCGAGAGTGGTAAAGTAGGTCCTGGTGATCCGCATTAGTTTCTTCCAGGAACGTAATGAACTGACGATGATTAAGTCCCCTTGCTCGTATGAAGTTAACAAGTTTTACAACTGGATCCACGACGTGATTAAGCTGCAATACAGACTTACACAGAGACTCCTGATGAATGATGCAGTGAAGTAAAATAACATCCTGGTCAGGGTTTTCTTCTTTCACTTTATCCTGGATTCTTTTCAGCAGCCCGATGTTTTTTCCAGTTAAATTTGGCGATCCATCCGTGGTGACATTGGCAAGTTTACTCCAAGGTAGCTTCATTCTCTCGATGACAGCAGACACCTGTTCATATAAGTCCTCTCCTCGCGTTTTCCCTTTCAGTGATTCCATGCTCAAAAGCTCCTCCGTTATCTCAAAACTGTCGTTAATCCCTCGGATAAAAATTAGGAGCTGAGCAGTGTCTTTTATGTCGTTACTTTCATCCAGTGCTAGTGAATATAACTTAAAGGACTCCGCCTTTTTGTTTAACTCGCTGACTATATCTTCGTCAATCAGTTCCACGCGGCGAGTCACTGTCCTGCGTGCTAAACTGATTTTTTCAAACTTGGCTTTGCTCTCCGGACACAAGAGACCTGCTGTCTCTACCATGCACTCTTTCAAAAACTCGCCTTCGGAGAAAGGCTTGCTAGCCTTTGCTAATTTGAATGCCAGCAAATAACTTGCCTTGGTACTTGACTCTTGAATTGCAGTTTGTCGGTGAAAAAAGTTCTGTTGACTCTGTAAATTAGCTCCCAACCTCTGAGCAGTAGCCGCCCGTTCTTGTGTTGACTGCTTGCTAGCATAGTTTGCATGCTTCGTGGCAAAGTGACGGCTGATATTGTACTCTTTGAAAACCGCAACAGCTTCTTGGCATATCAGACATACAGCCGTTGATCGGACTTCAGTGAAGAAGTATTTTGTTGTCCACTCCTTATTAAACACTCGGCATTCGCTGTCCACTTTCCTTCTCTTTGGTCCGCTCATTTTCACAGAAGGGCTTAATGGTGACGTGAAACGAAGTGAAAATTAAAGTGAAATAAAGAGAAATACGCGCCACTCCAACAACGGTCAATGTGTTTTGAGTGCGCCATCTATTGGGGAAACGTGGGCATTGCAGGGAAAGGGGAAAAAAAGGAGGTTTTTACTATAATTTGGACAAGTTCGGCGGGCCGGATTAAAAAGCCTAACGGGCCGTATGTGGCCCGCGGGCCGTAGTTTGCCCATGTCTGGGTTAGACAGTACAGAGACAGATCATTCAGGAGCAGGTAGGGGTTAGACAGTACAGAGACGGATCATTCAGGAGCAGGTAGGGGTTAGACAGTACAGAGACAGATCATTCAGGAGCAGGTAGAGGTTAGATAGTACAGAGACAGGTCATTGAGCAGGTAGAGGTTAGACAGTACAGAGACAGGTCATTGAGGTTAGACAGTACAGACACAGGTCATTGAGGAGCAGGTAGGGGTTAGACAGTACAGAGACAGGTCATTGAGGAGCAGGTAGGGGTTAGACAGTACAGAGACAGATCATTCAGGAGCAGGTAGGGGTTAGACAGTACAGAGACAGATCATTCAGGAGCAGGTAGGGGTTAGACAGTACAGAGACAGATCATTCAGGAGCAGGTAGGGGTTAGACAGTACAGAGACGGATCATTCAGGAGCAGGTAGGGGTTAGACAGTACAGAGACAGATCATTCAGGAGCAGGTAGGGGTTAGACAGTACAGAGACAGGTCATTAAGAAGCAGGTAGGGGTTACACAGTACAGAGACAGATCATTAAGAAGCAGGTAGGGGTTAGACAGTACAGAGACAGATCATTCAGGAGCAGGTAGGGGTTAGACAGTACAGAGACAGATCGTTAAGAAGCAGGTAGGGGTTAGACAGTACAGAGACAGGTCATTAAGGAGCAGGTAGGGGTCAGACAGTACAGAGACAGGTCATTAAGGAGCAGGTAGGGGTTAGACAGTACAGAGACAGGTCATTAAGGAGCAGGTAGGGGTTAGACAGTACAGAGACAGATCATTGAGGAGCAGGTAGGGGTTAGACAGTACAGAGACAGGTCATTCAGGAGCAGGTAGGGGTTAGACAGTACAGAGACAGGTCATTAAGGAGCAGGTAGGGGTTAGACAGTACAGAGACAGATCATTCAGGAGCAGGTAGGGGTTAGACAGTACAGAGACAGGTCTTTAAGGAGCAGGTAGGGGTTAGACAGTACAGAGACAGGTCATTAAGGAGCAGGTAGGGGTTAGACAGTACAGAGACAGATCATTCAGGAGCAGGTAGGGGTTAGACAGTACAGAGACAGGTCATTAAGGAGCAGGTAGGGGTTAGACAGTACAGAGACAGGTCATTAAGGAGCAGGTAGGGGTTAGACGGTACAGAGACAGGTCATTAAGGAGCAGGTAGGGGTTAGACAGTACAGAGACAGGTCATTGAGGAGCAGGTAGGGGTTAGACAGTACAGAGACAGGTCATTAAGGAGCAGGTAGGGGTTAGACAGTACAGAGACAGATCATTGAGGAGCAGGTAGGGGTTAGACAGTACAGAGACAGGTCATTCAGGAGCAGGTAGGGGTTAGACAGTACAGAGACAGATCATTCAGGAGCAGGTAGGGGTTAGACAGTACAGACACAGATCATTCAGGAGCAGGTAGGGGTTAGACAGTACAGAGACAGGTCATTAAGGAGCAGGTAGGGGTTAGACAGTACAGAGACAGATCATTGAGGAGCAGGTAGGGGTTAGACAGTACAGAGACAGGTCATTCAGGAGCAGGTAGGGGTTAGACAGTACAGAGACAGATCATTCAGGAGCAGGTAGGGGTTAGACAGTACAGAGACAGATCATTCAGGAGCAGGTAGGGGTTAGACAGTACAGAGACAGATCATTAAGTAGCAGGTAGGAATTAGACAGTACAGAGACAGATCATTCAGGAGCAGGTAGGGGTTAGACAGTACAGAGACAGATCATTCAGGAGCAGGTAGGGGTTAGACAGTACAGAGACAGGTAATTCAGGAGCAGGTAGGGGTTAGACAGTACAGAGACAGTGCAGGCATTGTTAAAGCTTTGGGCTGGGATTCAAACACCTAAGCCACTTTAACCTTCTTTTAAAGTGAGATCTCAGTTGGATTATGTTTCCAGTGTTCGTGGAAGGCTTGTGTCTCCCTGCTGGCCGGGGGAACCCCAGCCGATGAGGAACTGATGGGGCCGTTACAGCTGGCAGTACAGCAGCCCCAACGCAGGCTCTTCACCCTAGTGAGTCAGGAAGCCATCGTAGCCACGGTAAGACCTTATCAATGATGGCTTGGAGGAGAAACATCACGCTGGGTGTTCTTTCTGACTTTCATTCTTCCTGACTTAAGAGAGTCCTGCTCCATATGCCTCAGGTTTAAATCAGACCAATGGGGTGTTAGGTAAATGGTCCAAATCTTCCTGGATTTTTCTCGGAAGCTGTAGGGATGGAAGTAGAGCGTTTGGTCTGGCAACCGGAGGGTTGCTGGTTTCGATCTCCCGGCTCCTCCAAGCCAGGTGTCGAGGTGTCCCTGACTAAGACACCAAACCCCTCCTGACCAGCTGTCTGGCTCCTTGCATGGCTGACTTTGTCGGTATATGCATGTGTGAATGTGCATTTAATTTATTAATAATAATAATAATAATTGATTTTGTGTTTGGGTAAAAGTGTTGTATAAATACAGTCCATTTACAAGATTAAGTCTAAATCTGGAGGATTGAATCCTCTTTATTGGTCACATACATACACAGTGAAATGTGTTTCTCAGCATTAAACCCATCATAGAATTAGGATCAGTGGGCAGCTATTGTATATCCAGCTGCCCAGGGAGCAGTGTAGGGGACTGGTGCCCTGCTAAAGGGCACCTTGGCAGTGCCCATGTGTTTCAGGGACTTGAACCGGAGACCTTTTTGTTCCCAATCCAAGTTCCAATAGACTAGCTACTGCCGCCCACATTATATTATGATAGTGGAGCTTTTAAAAGGTCTCCAAACAGAACTCACGTTCATACATCTCAAGTATTTTCCTTTGTCATTGTCTATTTTCTGTATTTAGTCTAAATGATTTCTGGTTGAAGGGATTGATGGTTATCAAGTATTCCTCATTGTGTCCTTGTGTTTTAGATCCACCACCTGGGGAACCCCAAGGCCAAGAAGCCTAAAGATGTAGCCATGTTCCATGAGGTTAGTCCTTTGTCACAGTTTGAAGGTTAGGTATATGTATGGAGGTGAATAAGTTGTCCTGAGGTCACAAGCACAATACGATGCCACACTACATCACACTACAATCTCTAGTACATACTACTAGTGATCGCCTTATTTTAATTTCACCTCTGGAGGCATACTGACATATTATATGGTTTGGTGCCCTGCTAAAGGGCACCTCGGCAGTGCCCATGCGTTTCAGGGACTTGAACCGGCGACCTTCTGGTTCCCAATCCAAGTTCCAATAGACTATGCTACTGCCGCCCACATTATATTTTGAGAGTGGATATTCTGCGCTGGACAGATGACGCCGTACTACATCTGCAGGGTGGGCTGTATTCACGGACTGGAGTGTATTCAAGACCACTGACTTGGATGTGTATACAAATCATGTCACATTATACATAAACAGGCTAGTGGAGAAATGCATCCCGACCAGGTGTGTTTGCTCATTCCCGAACCACAAACCATGGATGAATGCTGACATATGGAACAAACTTAAGGAACGGAGTACCGCTTTCACAACAGGCGACTCCAAGAAGGCCAAGTATGAACTCAGAAAAGCCATCAAGAAGGAGAAGTTGTATTATAAAAACAAACTGGAATTACAGTTTGGGGGCTCTATGTGGCAAGGTCTGAGGGTCCTCTCCAACTACTAGAGGAGCTCAGGGTCACCAACAATGACCCCAACCTACCAGAACTTGTTTTACGCTCACTTTGAAAGGGGGAACTCTGAGCTAAACAAATTGGACGTTTACCCAGAGGACTACATTCTACAACTGTCCAAGTCCGAGGTCTGCAGAACCTTCTGGAGGGTGAATGCAGGGAAGGCAGCAGGCTCAGCCGGAGTTCCATCCCGCGTCTTCAAGACCTGCACTGACAAGCTGGCTCTTGTGCTCCCAGACATCTTCAACGCATCATTGTCTGTCATCGCATTGTGCTTCAAAGAGACAACCATTGTGCCGTTACCCAAAAGACCAAGAAAACAGGCCTCAATGATTATCGTCCAGTGGCTTGAACACCCATAGCCATGTGTGTGTGCCTGGAGAAACTGGTCACGTCAAACATCAACTTTACCATCCTGACACCCTGGACCCACTCCAGTTTGCATACAGACCAAACAGGTCTGTAGACTACGCCATCTACCAGGCCTCAAGTGGTAAAGATTGGAAACATCATCTCATCCTCTCTGGTCCTCAACACGAAGCACCCCAAGGTTGCTGCCTCCATCCCTGGCTGTACTCGCTGTACACACATGATTATACTGCTACACACAGCAACAATCGGATAATCAAGTTTGCGGATGACACCACAGTCATCGGCCTGATAAGCGATGATGACAAGACAGAGTACAGAGATAAGGTATCCTGCTGATGTGATGATGCAAGGACAACGGCCTTGCACTGAATGTCAGCAAGGAGCTTATCGTGGACTTCAGGAGCCACCGAGGCACCCACTTCACCATTATCCTGGACGGGACAGTGGTGGAAATCGTCACCTGCTTCCGTTTCCTGGGACTACAGATCTCGACAACCTGGTGTGGATCCGCACACCAGCGCCTCTATGACCTGCAGTGCCTCAGGAGAAGCGGCATAAGCGAAGGGTGGCTGGTGAACCTCCGTGGCACTGTATAGAGCGTCCTGATGAGTGGCGTCACCGTGTGGTACGGCAACACCACTGCACAGGACAAGAAAGCCATCCAGAGGGGTGGGAGCACGGTGGAGAAGATCATCGGGTGTGCACTTCTATGCATTGAGCCAGATGTCGGAAGAAGGCCATGTCCATCACAATGGACCGCCATTTTGGCAGCATCAGGACAAGGACTACCAGGTTCAAGGACAGTTTTTTTCCACAGGCAGTGCTCCTGAAATTCTTTTTTTTACAGCTTTTGTTCTCTTTATTTTACATCATTTACTCACAGCCTGGTGCTGGTCCGCGGCCCGGTGGTTGGGGACCTCTGATTGTAGTGTGTACAGTATCACCTCTACACTTAGGTTAGACACAGGTAAGTATCTGCTAGACCAATAAGAGGCTATGTTCTGCACCTCCAGGTGACGGAGCAAGCCAAGGTGCTGCTGGATGCAGGCCAAGAAGTTCCCTGTGAGCTGATGGCCAACATCCTCAAGTTCCAACTCCTGCAGGTCAAAGCCAGCGACCAGCAGAGGATGGCCGCCAAGAAGGTATTCAGATATTTACAACATGTTGGAGCCACAAAGCTTTACCTTAGTGTTAAGTCTGCTCTAACAGGTGGAATAGGTATTATAAGGAACCTGGGTTTGGGTCTGGTCTAATAGGTGAAGCAGGTATTATAGAGAATGAACCTGGGGTTGAAACAACCAAGTCACACACAAACATCCATTGTTTTGATGTGTATACTTAGCAATATTAATATATATATGTGTCCCGACAAGAAGAACAAAGAAGAAAATAAGTGTGTTGAAAAGCCCACTCATGTTAGGCCTGTGCCTTTTCTCTGGAACCTATCGATGAGTTTGCCCATGAAATGGTTGACTTTCCCCATACCTCACAGTCTGGAATTGCTTTTCATTTGTCCTTGCAGGGTTCTGAGGAGAAGAGTAAGGCAGGCCCAGCCTCAGCCACCAAACAGAAGGCTTCAGGCAACAGAGCCAAGGAGGACACGCCCCCTGCGGGCGTAACCGTGGAGAGGCAGACCAAGCTGAGGCGCAGGGGAGAAGACATCCAGACACCCAAGTACATAGGTGAGTTCTGTCTGGCTCCAGGTATCCACGTTCCAGTCTGCCCGGTAGGATGGTGTTAAAGGCAGGAATAGTTAGGCTGTTAGGAGATAAGGTAGGATATAATAATAATGTTTAGGTAGGAGATAAGGTAGAATATAATAATAATGTTTTGGTAGGAGATAAGGTAGGATATAATAATCATTTTTAGTTAGGAGATAAGGTAGAATATAATAATAATGTTTTGGTAGGAGATAAGGTAGGATATAATAATAATGTTTAGGTAGGAGATAAGGTAGAATATAATAATAATGTTTTGGTAGGAGATAAGGTAGGATATAATAATAATGTTTAGGTAGGAGATAAGGTAGAATATAATAATAATGTTTTGGTAGGAGATAAGGTAGGATATAATAATCATTTTTAGTTAGGAGATAAGGTAGAATATAATAATAATGTTTAGTTAGGAGATAAGGTAGGATATAATAATAATGTTTAGGTAGGAGATAAGGTAGAATATAATAATAATGTTTTGGTAGGAGATAAGGTAGGATATAATAATCATTTTTTGTTAGGAGATAATCAATAGTTTTAGTTAGGCTAGGGTTAGTGTTAGGCTAACCCAGAATGAAAGAGTTATTAAGGGTTAGCCTAACCAATCATTTCCAATCAAGATGTTGAACTCCATACTCTTCTATTAAAATCTTTATGGACCTACTAAATAATATTATTCCTATAATATAGTTATAGGAAAACAATTTATACATTTATTTCATAGAGCACTTTTCATGACACTGAAAGACACTTAATGTGATACATAAATACATACATTTCTGAGGTAAACAACTTAAAACACAACACTACACATTAAAAGCAGTTCTAAAAAGGTGAGTTTTGGTGATAATTGACACATGGATGGATCAGCCCAGTCCCGGATGTGTTTGGGGAGAGTGTTCCAGAGGGAGGAGCAGGGAGTGTAGTGGTGGAGGTCAGTAGGGAGGAGGGGGCCTTGTTATAGAGGACTTTATGAGTGAGGAGAAGGACTTTGAATTGGATCCGTTGAGGAACAGGGAGACAATGGAGGTTGTGGAGGACAGGGGTGATGTGGTCTTGGGAGAGGGTGAGGGTGAGCAAGCGAGAAGCAGAGTTTGTTGTAGATGTGATGAATGTGTGGATCAGGATTTCGGCAGCAGAGAAGGAGGGTGATGGGCAGAGACAAGCAATGTTTTTGAGTTGGAAAAAAAGGTAGTTCTGGTCATGTGTTTAATGTGCTGTTGTGCTATTTAAGGTGTAACTTGATAATCCGATTATTGCTGTGCGTGGCAGTACAGTCATGTGTGTACAGCGAGTACAGCCAGGGACTGAGGCAGCAGCCTTGGGGTGCTCCGCTGTTGAGGACCAGAGTGGATGAGATGTTGTTCCCAATCTTTACCACTTGAGGCCTGCCGGTCAGGAAGTCCATAATCCAGTTACAGATAGGGGCGCCAAGACCTAGACCTCAGTTTAAGGACCAACTTGGAGGGAACGATGGTGTTGAACGCCGAGCTGTAGTCAATGAACAGCAGTCTGCTGTAGTCAATGAACAACACCTAGACTCCTGTCTAGGTGCTGCAGGGCCGTGTGTAGTGCCAGGGAAATGGCATCGTCTACAGACCTGTTTGGTCTGTATGCAAACGAGTGGGTCTAGGGACTCAGTTTCTCGTTCATATCCATGATTTAGGTGTTCAGAATGGAGTGAGTTGCAGGGGTGATGGATTTTGTGGAGATGTAGAGCTGGACTTCGTTGGCAATTGAATTGGAGACGTAGAGGGTGAACAGGAGAGGACCAAGCACTGAACCCTGGGGAACGCCTTGGGACAGAGGAGCAGTGGAGGAGGGGCAGTTGTTGATGCTGATAAACTGTTTTCCGTTTGTGAAATATGAATTTAGCCAGGAGTCCCGACTAACAACACCACTGCAGTAGTCAAGAAGGCCCAGCAGACTTTACTTCCTGAGGAGCCTCAGAAAAAACTAAAGAAGCTGCTGGTGCCCTTCTACCTCTGCTCCATCCAGAGTGTGCTGGCGTACTGTATCTCTGTGTGGTATTTACTGTATCCAAGATGTTGCCAGGCGAGAGCCGTACCAGTAGGGAGATAGGATCCAGACGGTAGAGAAGATTGGTGTGGTTGATGGTGTTGAAAGCTGCAGTGAGGTCCAGGAAGAGGACAATGTTGAGCTGGCCAGAGACTGAGAAGAAGAAAAGGTCATTGGTGACCTTGAGGAGGGCTGTTTCAATGCTGTGAGTGGAAACCAGATTGAAATGGTTTCAACAGGTCATTGTAAAGGAGGTGGGTTCTGGGTTTGGAGGCAACTGCCCGTAACAGTTTTTTTGCAAAAGCAGAGATTGGAGATGGACAGGAAGATGCTCATGGTGTCATGTTTTTTGGGGATGGGGGTGACATCTGCCAGTTTGAGTGTTTTGAGGACAGAGCCGAAGCTGAAGGAGGATTTGATGTGGGGAGATAGATTGGAGACAGTTTTATGGGATGTGATGTGGATGGGATGGGATCCAAAACGGAGCTTCTCATTCAGACCAAGAGATTGGACAGCTCCGCTGGGGACATGGGGGAGAACTGAGATAGGGCTCTCTAACATGTAAGACTGGGCCCCCACCTCTCCCCCGCCCTCCCACTCCTCTCCCCGACATCAAGTTCATGGACCACCCGACTGTGGTTGGACTTATGGCAGAAGGAGACAGACAACAGGGATGAAGTCTAAAGACTGGCGACGTGGTGTTCAGGGAACAACCTCGCTCTAAACTCTAAATAACTCATGATGGACTTCCAGAAGAACGGTGAGGACCTGGATCCACTGCACATGTGTGTGCAGTGCAAAGCGAAACGGTGTTCCCTGCACAACGGTACGTAGAAAGGATGCCTGATTTTAGGTTCCCGGGCACATCGCTGGGGGTCTCTCCTGGACTACCAACTAGGGGTGTGCATGGATAATCGACTATTCGGATAATCGTTTTAGGCGTTACTATTCGAATACTGATATCCCTATTCGGTTAATCTACAAATGTACAGAATCATGGGAATTCATCAGAAAATATACTTGCTGTCACGAAAAAGCTGGCTTTCCTGAGGGAAGTTTGGCCTGGCTGTATGAGTGGAGAGAATAACTCAAAACATTCCTGATCAGAGAGAATTCAGCATATGTAGAAATGATTGCAGATGCACGATGGTGCGCACAACTCTGGTCCTCTCATAACAACCACTGGTGTGCCTGTTGGCCATCAGATGGATGTAGAGCAGCGGTCCCCAACCCCCGGGCAAATATATAATATAACATAAATATATAATATATATAAATATATAATAATATATAATATAAGTCAGTTCACATGACGTCAGTTCACATGAAGTCCGCTTGCATGAAGTCAGTTCACATGAAGTCCGTTCACATGAAGTCAGTTCACATGAAGTCAGTTACACGTGAATTCAGTTCACTTGAAGTCAGTTACACGTGAAGTCAGTTCACATGAAGTCAGTTCACATGAAGTCAGTTACACGTGAAGTCAGTTCACATGAAGTCAGTCAACATTCTAGGCTATTTTATGTGTGAATGATGTGTGTGTGCAGATGATGAGCCTGAGGGCGGGCCCCAGCACTACTTCCTATTAACTGGGTTCTTGGAGGCCCAGCTGCTGCCTGCCCTGGAGGCGGTGGGCGTGCATGTGGACAACGTCATCAGGGTACAGCAGGAGTGTGGACACTACAACACTCCAGAGAGAAGGGACTCCTCTGTCGTGAGCTCAGGTGAGGAAGCACAACATGAAGAAGAAACAGAGCGAAGGATACAAGGAACACATCACACCACCGATAATATTGTAACGTCGCTGGGTAGTGTTTCAGAGTTCCCTACCTGTACCCTTCAAGCCATACCAGCAGAGAACTTTGTTCAATATCTGTCATGGGTGTGACTTTGTCACACTTCATTGTCTAGTTTTATATTATATTCGTATTATGTTCCCTGTCTAGTTATTACCATTGTCACAATGATCTCCATTGACTGCAATGATGTTCCAGGAGATGGCGCTGGTTTTTCTTGTGTCAATATAACTGAATTTCTCTTTTTGGTCCAAATGCAAATCCGACAAAATTAGGATGTACAGAATTAGTCCTTCATAAATGTAGAATTGGCCAATATATTGCATTGTTTTACATCAAGTGATTTTAGACAGCCAATACAAACACACGATTAGGTCTCCTCCTGTAAGACCCTGAAGACTCAAATGCGACATATTTAAATTTAGTCTACTTTTTACATGACTTTTATACGTCATTGTTATTGAATGGTGGCCAATAACATTGTCAGCAATAATTATACAGGAGAAATGCCAATATTTTATTTTTTTGATAAAAAAAATACAAAATGATTTGTAACTATTGAATGTTGTGTTGTGTTTGTGTTGCAGAGCGGCCCAGGGGATCCCAGAAACATTGTGTGTTCTGGTCCTCTCTGGGGGACGTCCTGGACAGAGGACCGGCCCTCTCGATGCTGCAGGACGTGGCTCGCCTCTGCTACACTGTGACAGACCGCCCACATGCTCCTGGACCACCGGTCAGCTATTTTAAATGCTTGTGTATTTTGTAGAAGAGAGCAGAAACCCTTGACGACATGTACAGTACATGTCGTAGATGATTCTCTCCAAAGAAGCTTCAGCGAGAACCATCTAGACTGGAGTAGCTACACAAAAACGAAAAAAATATATAGAAACAAATGGAGGAATCTGAAATGCATGTTCCTCAGTGGTAATGCAGACAGCTGTAATATGAAAGGCTCCTCCGGGAACGGAATTATGAAGCAAAATGTGAGCCTTCAACATGTGTCAAGTCAGTTACACGTGAAGTCAGTTCACATGAAGTCAGTTTTCATGAAGTC
>CM051021.1:3408256-3473510 GCA_027704905.1 Muraenolepis orangiensis | reverse complement strand
GAACCCTGCAAGGACAAATGAAAAGCAATTCCAGCCTGTGAGGTATGGGGAAAGTCAACCATTTCATGGGCAAACTCATCGATAGGTTCCAGAGAAAAGGCACAGGCCTAACATGAGTGGGCTTTTCAACACACTTATTTTCTTCTTTGTTCTTCTTGTCGGGACACATATATATTAATATTGCTAAGTATACACATCAAAACAATGGATGTTTGTGTGTGACTTGGTTGTTTCAACCCCAGGTTCATTCTCTATAATACCTGCTTCACCTATAAGACCAGACCCAAACCCAGGTTCCTTATAATACCTATTCCACCTGTTAGAGCAGACTTAACACTAAGGTAAAGCTTTGTGGCTCCAACATGTTGTAAATATCTGAATACCTTCTTGGCGGCCATCCTCTGCTGGTCGCTGGCTTTGACCTGCAGGAGTTGGAACTTGAGGATGTTGGCCATCAGCTCACAGGGAACTTCTTGGCCTGCATCCAGCAGCACCTTGGCTTGCTCCGTCACCTGGAGGTGCAGAACATAGCCTCTTATTGGTCTAGCAGATACTTACCTGTGTCTAACCTAAGTGTAGAGGTGATACTGTACACACTACAATCAGAGGTCCCCAACCACCGGGCCGCGGACCAGCACCAGGCTGTGAGTAAATGATGTAAAATAAAGAGAACAAAAGCTGTAAAAAAAAGAATTTCAGGAGGAGCACTGCCTGTGGAAAAAAACTGTCCTTGAACCTGGTAGTCCTTGTCCTGATGCTGCCAAAATGGCGGTCCATTGTGATGGACATGGCCTTCTTCCGACATCTGGCTCAATGCATAGAAGTGCACACCCGATGATCTTCTCCACCGTGCTCCCACCCCTCTGGATGGCTTTCTTGTCCTGTGCAGTGGTGTTGCCGTACCACACGGTGACGGCACTCATCAGGACGCTCTATACAGTGCCACGGAGTGGCTCACCAGCCACCCTTCGCTTATGCCGCTTCTCCTGAGGCACTGCAGGTCATAGAGGCGCTGGTGTGCGGATCCACACCAGGTTGTCGAGATCTGTAGTCCCAGGAAACGGAAGCAGGTGACGATTTCCACCACTGTCCCGTCCAGGATAATGGTGAAGTGGGTGCCTCGGTGGCTCCTGAAGTCCACGATAAGCTCCTTGCTGACATTCAGTGCAAGGCCGTTGTCCTTGCATCATCACATCAGCAGGATACCTTATCTCTGTACTCTGTCTTGTCATCATCGCTTATCAGGCCGATGACTGTGGTGTCATCCGCAAACTTGATTATCCGATTGTTGCTGTGTGTAGCAGTACAGCCATGTGTGTACAGCGAGTACAGCCAGGGATGGAGGCAGCAACCTTGGGGTGCTTCGTGTTGAGGACCAGAGAGGATGAGATGATGTTTCCAATCTTTACCACATGAGGCCTGGTAGATGGCGTAGTCTACAGACCTGTTTGGTCTGTATGCAAACTGGAGTGGGTCCAGGGTGTCAGGATGGTAAAGTTGATGTTTGACGTGACCAGTTTCTCCAGGCACACACACATGGCTATGGGTGTTCAAGCCACTGGACGATAATCATTGAGGCCTGTTTTCTTGGTCTTTTGGGTAACGGCACAATGGTTGTCTCTTTGAAGCACAATGCGATGACAGACAATGATGCGTTGAAGATGTCTGGGAGCACAAGAGCCAGCTTGTCAGTGCAGGTCTTGAAGACGCGGGATGGAACTCCGGCTGAGCCTGCTGCCTTCCCTGCATTCACCCTCCAGAAGGTTCTGCAGACGTCGGACTTGGACAGTTGTAGAATGTAGTCCTCTGGGTAAACGTCCAATTTGTTTAGCTCAGAGTTCCCCCTTTCAAAGTGAGCGTAAAACAAGTTCTGGTAGGTTGGGGTCATTGTTGGTGACCCTGAGCTCCTCTAGTAGTTGGAGAGGACCCTCAGACCTTGCCACATAGAGCCCCCAAACTGTAATTCCAGTTTGTTTTTATAATACAACTTCTCCTTCTTGATGGCTTTTCTGAGTTCATACTTGGCCTTCTTGGAGTCGCCTGTTGTGAAAGCGGTACTCCGTTCCTTAAGTTTGTTCCATATGTCAGCATTCATCCATGGTTTGTGGTTCGGAATGAGCAAACACACCTGGTCGGGATGCATTTCTCCACTAGCCTGTTTATGTATAATGTGACATGATTTGTATACACATCCAAGTCAGTGGTCTTGAATACACTCCAGTCCGTGAATACAGCCCACCCTGCAGATGTAGTACGGCGTCATCTGTCCAGCGCAGAATATCCACTCTCAAAATATAATGTGGGCGGCAGTAGCATAGTCTATTGGAACTTGGATTGGGAACCAGAAGGTCGCCGGTTCAAGTCCCTGAAACGCATGGGCACTGCCGAGGTGCCCTTTAGCAGGGCACCAAACCATATAATATGTCAGTATGCCTCCAGAGGTGAAATTAAAATAAGGCGATCACTAGTAGTATGTACTAGAGATTGTAGTGTGATGTAGTGTGGCATCGTATTGTGCTTGTGACCTCAGGACAACTTATTCACCTCCATACATATACCTAACCTTCAAACTGTGACAAAGGACTAACCTCATGGAACATGGCTACATCTTTAGGCTTCTTGGCCTTGGGGTTCCCCAGGTGGTGGATCTAAAACACAAGGACACAATGAGGAATACTTGATAACCATCAATCCCTTCAACCAGCAATCATTTAGACTGAATACAGAAAATAGACAATGACAAAGGAAAATACTTGAGATGTATGAACGTGAGTTCTGTTTGGAGACCTTTTAAAAGCTCCACTATCATAATATAATGTGGGCGGCAGTAGCTAGTCTATTGGAACTTGGATTGGGAACAAAAAGGTCTCCGGTTCAAGTCCCTGAAACACATGGGCACTGCCGAGGTGCCCTTTAGCAGGGCACCAGTCCCCTACACTGCTCCCTGGGCAGCTGGATATACAATAGCTGCCCACTGATCCTAATTCTATGATGGGTTTAATGCTGAGAAACACATTTCACTGTGTATGTATGTGACCAATAAAGAGGATTCAATCCTCCAGATTTAGACTTAATCTTGTAAATGGACTGTATTTATACAACACTTTTACCCAAACACAAAATCAATTATTATTATTATTATTAATAAATTAAATGCACATTCACACATGCATATACCGACAAAGTCAGCCATGCAAGGAGCCAGACAGCTGGTCAGGAGGGGTTTGGTGTCTTAGTCAGGGACACCTCGACACCTGGCTTGGAGGAGCCGGGAGATCGAAACCAGCAACCCTCCGGTTGCCAGACCAAACGCTCTACTTCCATCCCTACAGCTTCCGAGAAAAATCCAGGAAGATTTGGACCATTTACCTAACACCCCATTGGTCTGATTTAAACCTGAGGCATATGGAGCAGGACTCTCTTAAGTCAGGAAGAATGAAAGTCAGAAAGAACACCCAGCGTGATGTTTCTCCTCCAAGCCATCATTGATAAGGTCTTACCGTGGCTACGATGGCTTCCTGACTCACTAGGGTGAAGAGCCTGCGTTGGGGCTGCTGTACTGCCAGCTGTAACGGCCCCATCAGTTCCTCATCGGCTGGGGTTCCCCCGGCCAGCAGGGAGACACAAGCCTTCCACGAACACTGGAAACATAATCCAACTGAGATCTCACTTTAAAAGAAGGTTAAAGTGGCTTAGGTGTTTGAATCCCAGCCCAAAGCTTTAACAATGCCTGCACTGTCTCTGTACTGTCTAACCCCTACCTGCTCCTGAATTACCTGTCTCTGTACTGTCTAACACCTACCTGCTCCTGAATGATCTGTCTCTGTACTGTCTAACCCCTACCTGCTCCTGAATGATCTGTCTCTGTACTGTCTAATTCCTACCTGCTACTTAATGATCTGTCTCTGTACTGTCTAACCCCTACCTGCTCCTGAATGATCTGTCTCTGTACTGTCTAACCCCTACCTGCTCCTGAATGATCTGTCTCTGTACTGTCTAACCCCTACCTGCTCCTGAATGACCTGTCTCTGTACTGTCTAACCCCTACCTGCTCCTCAATGATCTGTCTCTGTACTGTCTAACCCCTACCTGCTCCTTAATGACCTGTCTCTGTACTGTCTAACCCCTACCTGCTCCTGAATGATCTGTCTCTGTACTGTCTAACCCCTACCTGCTCCTGAATGATCTGTCTCTGTACTGTCTAACCCCTACCTGCTCCTGAATGACCTGTCTCTGTACTGTCTAACCCCTACCTGCTCCTCAATGATCTGTCTCTGTACTGTCTAACCCCTACCTGCTCCTTAATGACCTGTCTCTGTACTGTCTAACCCCTACCTGCTCCTCAATGACCTGTCTCTGTACTGTCTAACCCCTACCTGCTCCTTAATGACCTGTCTCTGTACCGTCTAACCCCTACCTGCTCCTGAATGATCTGTCTCTGTACTGTCTAACCCCTACCTGCTCCTGAATGACCTGTCTCTGTACTGTCTAACCCCTACCTGCTCCTCAATGATCTGTCTCTGTACTGTCTAACCCCTACCTGCTCCTTAATGACCTGTCTCTGTACTGTCTAACCCCTACCTGCTCCTCAATGACCTGTCTCTGTACTGTCTAACCCCTACCTGCTCCTTAATGACCTGTCTCTGTACCGTCTAACCCCTACCTGCTCCTGAATGATCTGTCTCTGTACTGTCTAACCCCTACCTGCTCCTGAATGACCTGTCTCTGTACTGTCTAACCCCTACCTGCTCCTCAATGATCTGTCTCTGTACTGTCTAACCCCTACCTGCTCCTTAATGACCTGTCTCTGTACTGTCTAACCCCTACCTGCTCCTTAATGACCTGTCTCTGTACTGTCTAACCCCTACCTGCTCCTGAATGATCTGTCTCTGTACTGTCTAACCCCTACCTGCTCCTTAATGACCTGTCTCTGTACTGTCTAACCCCTACCTGCTCCTGAATGACCTGTCTCTGTACTGTCTAACCCCTACCTGCTCCTCAATGATCTGTCTCTGTACTGTCTAACCCCTACCTGCTCCTTAATGACCTGTCTCTGTACTGTCTAACCCCTACCTGCTCCTTAATGACCTGTCTCTGTACTGTCTGACCCCTACCTGCTCCTTAATGACCTGTCTCTGTACTGTCTAACCCCTACCTGCTTCTTAACGATCTGTCTCTGTACTGTCTAACCCCTACCTGCTCCTGAATGATCTGTCTCTGTACTGTCTAACCCCTACCTGCTTCTTAATGATCTGTATCTGTACTGTGTAACCCCTACCTGCTTCTTAATGACCTGTCTCTGTACTGTCTAACCCCTACCTGCTCCTGAATGATCTGTCTCTGTACTGTCTAACCCCTACCTGCTCCTGAATGATCCGTCTCTGTACTGTCTAACCCCTACCTGCTCCTGAATGATCTGTCTCTGTACTGTCTAACCCCTACCTGCTCCTGAATGATCTGTCTCTGTACTGTCTAACCCCTACCTGCTCCTCAATGACCTGTCTCTGTACTGTCTAACCCCTACCTGCTCCTCAATGACCTGTCTCTGTACTGTCTAACCTCAATGACCTGTCTCTGTACTGTCTAACCTCTACCTGCTCCTCAATGACCTGTCTCTGTACTATTTAACCTCTACCTGCTCCTCAATGACCTGTCTGTGTCCTAAACACCATGAGGTAAGGTGGTAATAATAATAATAATAATAATAATAACAATATTTATGATAATGGATCATTTGGAGAGAGATTGTAGTAGCCTTTAAAATGATCTGTTGGCGCACTGCACTGCCTGGCGAATTAGTAAAAGGCTGTTAGAATGAAGTAGGACCAAATCTGACCTCAAAACAAACACAAACCTCTTCAAACTGCGCACTTTTGAGCCCAGTTTCCCAGCTGGTGTCCGCAGCTGGAGCAGTCTTCTTGGCTCTTTTTGGAGGCATCTCGGTTGATATACACTGTAAAAAAAACACATTTTTTAACAGTTTTCCTCAATAGATTTTAAGTTGTTTTCCCTGTATTTTTAAATGACCGGAAAATCATATTAAATTACAAGAATAAACTGTTTATTGAAATGTGTCATGTGCAGTGGCGGCTGGCCCATAGGGGGCGCCGATGGGGCGCCGATGGGGCGCCGAACCACGCATATTATGTTGCGCAAATTATTTTAAAATCATATTTTACACATATTTCTGGGTGCATTCCACACACATATTGACAATTTATATATATATATATAAATATATTATATATATATAAATATATTATATATTATATATATATAATATATATAATATATAATATATATATACAATTTATATATATATATATAAATTGTCAATATGTGTGTGGAATGCACCCAGAAATATGTGTAAAATATGATTTTAAAATAATTTGCGCAACATAATATGCTTTTCCTAGTACACATATTCCTAGTACACTGCAGGCGCATTTGTATGACGATGCTGCTGGGGCGCTTTTCAATGCGCCCCACGAAGGCGGGTCTCTGTAGCAGTTTAGCCAATTGCTGATTCAAGATATAAACAAGTGACATAAAATGTAGCCAATCAGCGTCCTCAAAACGTCTTCCCGTGGGGCAGACGTCATTTGTGTGCGTCACAGTGTACTACTAGGAAAAGCATATTATGCTCTGTCTCTGCGGGCGCGCACGCACGCAAAAACACATACGCAAAAACACATACGCAAAAACACACACACACACACACACACTTCCAAATATATGTCAGTGTTTTTTGTCAGTGTGTGCCGATATATATATTTTTGTTGAGTGATTGATATAGTGTTCGTGAGTGATTTAAACAAGCAGGTATATATATATATATGGATGTTGCGATCGTGAAGTCCAACGGGGGAGGGGGGGGGGGGGGCTATAGCTGGTAAAATGGTATAGCTCCCCCCTGGTGAAAAATGCACCAGCCGCCACTGGTCATGTGATTTAACAGAAAAAATCTGTAAAAATGGAATACGTTAAATATCTGTTTTTTAACACCTTTTAAATGCCAATTTTAATAACATTAACCGTAAAAACAAAGAATGATTCATTGAAAAACTTGCCACCTTTTTCTGTAATTATACAAAAAATTACATCTCTTATGCAGATATATCACTGTAAAATACATGGAAATCAGGGGTGGACAGTAACGAAGTAAATGCAATTCGATGTACATTTTTGAAGTATCTGTACTTTACTTAAGTATTTCCATTTTTTTTGGGTGACTTTTAACTTTTAACTCCGCTACATTTAAAATGTAGCGGAGTACACTTACCTTCTACTTCACTATATATGTGACATCTGTCGTTCCTTCTTATGAGTGAGACTTTTATATAGAAATAAGCACCGCGAACTAACCAATCAGGGTACAGCGCGCGCTTTATGGGTTGGACCTATTAGATGTAGGCTAGCTACCCACGTGACCCAGTAGTACCTGTCCGTTACAGCGCAACAGCCTGGACAATGGCGGAAGAAAGTCCTGACTCAAACTCGGCACTTCAACACCCATGGCCTTATTGGAAGGATTTCTTTGAAGTTGTGGAACAGAAGAAGGATTCCTTTGTTTACAAAAGCCTTCTCTGACTGCCTCAGTCCCACACCATTTCTTCCTATAAGAATTCTCCGTCGAATTTGAGGAAACACGTTGAGGTAAGCTCTCTCTAATGACCTCTCGTTGTTGATGTGGTCAGTCACTAACACATGTATGTCGTGTCATTGTTGATGTGGTCAGTCACTAACACATGTATGTCGTGTCATTGTTGATGTGGTCAGTCACTAACACATGTATGTCGTGTCATTGTTGATGTGGTCAGTCACTAACACATGTATGTCGTGTCATTGTTGATGTGGTCAGTCACTAACACATGTATGTCGTGTCCATTGTTGATGTGGTCAGTCACTAACACATGTATGTCGTGTCATTGTTTGTGGTCAGTCACTAACACATGTATGTCGTGTCATTGTTGATGTGGTCAGTCACTAACACATGTATGTCGTGTCATTGTTGATGTGGTCAGTCACTAACACATGTATGTCGTGTCATTGTTGATGTGGTCAGTCACTAACACATGTATGTCGTGTCATTGTTGATGTGGTCAGTCACTAACACATGTATGTCGTGTCATTGTTGATGTGGTCAGTCACTAACACATGTATGTCGTGTCATTGTTTGTGGTCAGTCACTAACACATGTATGTCGTGTCATTGTTGATGTGGTCAGTCACTAACACATGTATGTCGTGTCATTGTTGATGTGGTCAGTCACTAACACATGTATGTCGTGTCATTGTTGATGTGGTCAGTCACTAACACATGTATGTCGTGTCATTGTTGATGTAGTCAGTCACTAACACATGTATGTCGTGTCATTGTTTGTGGTCAGTCACTAACACATGTATGTCGTGTCATTGTTTGTGGTCAGTCACTAACACATGTATGTCGTGTCATTGTTTGTGGTCAGTCACTAACACATGTATGTCGTGTCATTGCATGATGGCTGTTGTATGTCGTTGGTAACTCTTGAGCCGCGTTGTTACACCGCAACGATAATGGCAACGCAGGCTGGAGCTAGTAATCACTTGAAGTCTATTGATGTGAGCTAGCCAGCTGTTTCACGTTAGTTTGTACCGTAAGTGCTCATGACTCATCTTTTAACCTCATTTAGTGGTTCGTTTCAAATGCACTTTGGAAATACATGGGGCTGTACTGTTCTTTTGACATTCTAATCTGGTGAAATGGTTATCAGTGTGACTGCAAAAGGTTTGAATTGATTCTTAGCATCTAATGGAATTTTCATTTCATGTCTGGACTACATCAAGGACCATCTGGAACAAGAGACCTTCAATCATTTGCAAGGTGATGCCTCCAGCGCCTCTGATGAAGACGACTTCTTTGCAAGCATGAAGCCTGCTCATGGTCAGGAAAGTATTAGGCAGTTGGATGGTTACCTTGCCTGCAAAGTTGATGACAAAGACATTCTGAAGGCTCCCAGTCAATCAGACAGGTTGGTTTAAGCTACTAAATGGTCACACTGTAAAAGTTCAAGGAACAATCAAAGATTTTTCTTGTCTCTTTCCCCCCCTATGCTGTTGGCTGCAGTATGAACTGGACTGTTAGCTGCCTGGAACTCCAACTTCATCCAGAAGTCTTCAAGCTAAAGTAAGACTTGTTGCATAGTTTTTATTATGACAAGTGGTATAAAAGCTAAATAGGGGACATCATTGCAGGCATGGAAATCGCCAAAGCGAAGCATCTTGATGCTGACCTTCCTGGATGTCTAATGGTGCTCTTGAAGTATTTCAAGGAAGACGAGGGCAAGATGATCCTGACGGTTGATGAAACGTGTCTGCCATCTATCGTCTATCAACTAGCCGTCTCTCAACTTCCAAGCACACCATGCATTGTTGCGTGTGGTATGATTTCTATTTATTTATTTTTTGCATAATTGGCATAGCATTTCATAATTTTAACAGTATTAAAAAGGACCAGTGTGTAGGATGTAGTGACGTTTAGCAATTGCAACCAACTGATAACCCCGATAATGCTCTGTAGATATAAAGCTAACAAAAACACAACCATTCTTACTTTCAGGTTATACGCTAATGAAAACATACTAATGAATATTATATTACATTTTTGCTAATCCCCCCTAAATCTTGTGCACTGGTCCTTAAAATACAATTGAGAAAACAATTAATGGCAAAATATGTTACAACAGTTGGTGGGGTTTTAAAAGTCATGATGTTAGACTATTCTCTAACTTAAATGTTCAACTTTTTCCTATGTTGTTCATCGTAGGGAGTTCTCCCCTGACAGCCGGACACTTCATGTTGGCAGTGGACCAGACCATTGTAAATGGCAGTGTTGCAAATTTTGGCGATGCCCTCGTACTGATGTTTGCGATGTACTACTGCCTCAACATCACCTACCCAGCAGAACTGGGGGCAACTCTGGAATTCTTAGAGGTAAGACTTGAAGTATAATTCTTCTAAGTCCATGTAGTAACAATGTAGCTTTCCCTGTCTACACTTGTACCACTAAGTAGCTGTGTAGCACTAGCAAAAGCTATGTGTCAGAACCTGAGGACAATGGAATTGGACAAGGAAGACACAACTGCTCTTGTGCACCAACATTTGTGTGAAGCCAGCGCTTCAATGTTGCTTTCTGTAGCCTTTCAAATCAATGCTTTCCAACCGTGGGGGGGGTAGTAGACAAAGTTAAGATTTTCTTCATGCATAAACGAGATGTCTTCGTGGCTGCTTTGTTCATTGCAGTTAACTGCTTTTACACCGCTCACTGTTGACACACCTCATCTGCCTGGTTTACACACAAACCTCTCAAGATGGCACTTGTAGCTACCCACTCTCCAATGCTCTTAAAGTGATGTCTTACTCTTGTTAATATTTGACAAAACCTCATCCAGTAAATATTTCTCAAACCGATGCTTGTAATGTACAGATATGATCATAACATTCAGTTCTACTTCTGTCTTTAACAGGTGCCTTTTCAAGATAAATCCTGACAAGGGGACCAAAGTGGGCAAGAGTGTAGCAAAGAAAGTGCAGACCATCAACCCTAAGGTTCTTTCCTTGATTAAAAACATAGACTTTGAGTGGAGAGAGTAGGAGGACACGCACGCACACTCTCTCTCTCTCGGTCCAGAGCGTCCGTCGGTGGAGAGATATTGTAGTAGCCTTTAAAATGATCTGTTGGCGCACTGCACTGCCTGGCGAATTAGTAAAAGGCTGTTAGAATGAAGTAGGACCAAATCTGACCTCAAAACAAACACAAACCTCTTCAAACTGCGCACTTTTGAGCCCAGTTTCCCAGCTGGTGTCCGCAGCTGGAGCAGTCTTACCGGGGACGCCACTTCTGGAACTTCTTGGAGGCATCTCGGTTGATATAGCTCAGATATAACCTGTGCTACAGCCTCAGTTTGTAGATATAACCCGCGCTACAGCCTCAGTTTGTAGATAGAACCCGTGCAACAGCCTCAGTTTGTAGATATAACCCGCGCTACAGCCTCAGTTTGTAGATATAACCCGTGCTACAGCCTCAGTTTGTAGATATAACCCGCGCTACAGCCTCAGTGTGTAGATATAACCCGTGCTACAGCCTCAGTTTGTAGATATAACCCACGCTACAGCCTCTGTTTGTAGATGTAACCCGCGCTACAGCCTCGGTTTGTAGATGTAACCCGCGCTACAGCCTCGGTTTGTAGATGTAACCCGCGCTACAGCCTCAGTTTGTTTCAAAATACTTCAGAGAGTGGATCTCTGTAGAAAGACAGACAGACAGACAGGTTAATACTGTACATCACTGTAGACAGACAGACAGGTTAATACTGTACATCACTGTAGACAGACAGACAGGTTAATACTGTACATCACTGTAGACAGACAGGTTAATACTGTACATCACTGTAGAGAGACATCGTGCCCCTCCCCCTTACACACAGCACCTTCCCCTGTCATATGGCCCCGCCCCCTGACCTATGGCCCCTCCCCCTGACCTATGGCCCCGCCCCCTGTCATATGGCCCCGCCCCCTGGCCGGACAGGTAAAACAGGAAGCTTTTGTTTGATCTCATTGACACCCAAA
This sequence comes from Muraenolepis orangiensis, assembly GCA_027704905.1. NCBI lineage: Eukaryota > Metazoa > Chordata > Actinopteri > Gadiformes > Muraenolepididae > Muraenolepis > Muraenolepis orangiensis. Next base: position 3,461,904 of record CM051021.1, on the reverse strand, counting down.
CGCTTTAAAACACTTTTAACCATTCATGCTCACATGGAGAGAATTAACTATTATTTATGTAATAACTACATTACAAAAAGTATCATTCGAAGCATATCGATATATTTCTTAATTCAAGGACATTTAAATAACATTCTGGAATGTTATAATTTCTTCAGGAAATTAAAGTGAGATTAAATCAGTCTTCTGTTGAGAACGTGAACACAATAGACTTTAGACTTTGTGTTGTATTTAGTAGCCTATTATCAAAGGTGTGGTGTGTGTGTGCGTGTGTGTAAAGATTCAACAAGAACGGTTAAAAAGTTAATAATAAGATATCTCCGAGTGTCCATAACACCTCGGATTAAAGGTTAACTAAAAGTAGACATTGTATTCACTCCAAACTGTAGATTGTACTTTTATTAACGTCGTCATCGAACGGCCAGTTTAGTTTCGGTTTCGAACCCACCATAAATAATCTGATATGTGTTTAAGTATTGGAAGTAAATGATGAATGGTGTTGTGGATGAATTAACCCACTAAAACAGCGTCTATTGACGGACACTAAACCAACATGGGTTCAAGTGTGTTTTAAATCAATCCAAAGTGAGTTGTCAGCGGTGTTACCTGAGGACACACCGAGACAACAAAGCAACAGCAGTATCCCTCTTAGCGCCGTCATATCGATGGATCTAGAAGAAAGAGATGGAAGTCGCTTAGGATACAAGCGTCTGCTAAATGACTGTAATGTAATGTAATGTTATATAATGTAATGTAATGAGAGAATCAACAGAGACGAGACTCACACTCCAGCGTCTGACGACCAGGAAGCCTGTCTACAAGACGCTAAGGAAGGACAAGGACCAATAGGAACTCAAGAAGGCTCCGACGTCATTATCTACATGAGACTAGAACGTGACGCACACACACAAGTGTCATGTTACTCTTTACTCATTGTTCTTATTATCTCATTTAGTTTAGTTATGTATTATGTTTAGTAATATATAATGTTCAGTTATATATAATGTTCAGCTATATGTAATGTTCAGCTTTATATAATATCCAGTTATTATGTTCAGTTATATATAGGGTTGCCACCTTTCAGAAATAGAAATAAGGAACACCCCTCACGCCGCGCGGGTGTCCGAAACTCCTGAAATGCATAGAAATATATCAATTTTTTATATGAACCAAAATGCTTTGATTTAAATAATTGACATGATTTCACATACCATAATAGCCTCTGGGCCCTGGGGTCACTTGGTGGTCAGTAAGGAAGGGGTAGTCAAGAAAGCATTTACTGAAGTCATACTTAGTTTAAAGTGCTTTATTAGCAATGAACTTGTAAACTTGTATGTTTAAATACATACTGTGCATAGGCTGAACTAGCCTGAACCTGAGAACAGCACCTAAATTAAATAAGCTACAATAGAATGTGCTTTAAGTGTAACATTTGAACCTGAGCATAGCCATAGTAAATTAAACAAAGCCTGCCTGCATAGGGCACGTTAACTGAAACAGAACAGCACCTAAATTAAATAAGCTACAATAGAATGTGCTTTAAGTGTAACATTTGGGAACAATTAAACTTAAGGCAGAAAACAATGAAATGAAACACACTTGTAAACTTGTTACGGGTGATTAGACTGACCTAGGCTGAACTTGAGCATATGCTAGTCTGTATTATATGCATATAAAGTGCTGTAACAGCTGTAACAAAGCCTGCCTGAGGACTCTTTTACGAATCATCTTAAAATGAAACACTTTTGTGAACCTGTTATGATTATCTGATTGAACAAAATGACAAATGAAAAGATTGATAACATCACTCCCTGAGCCAAGTCTGAACCTGGCCGCATACCCTCTGCTTCATAACTGGGAGCCACCAGTGGAGTCAAGATACGCCTAAAGAAAGTGCATAACATAAAACTAATAAACAGATAAAAAATAAAGTGCATAGCTTCCCTCAACTCCTTTATGTCCTTTTTTTTGTTAGAACAGGTTTAAACAGTCCCCTCTCTTCCTCACTTCTTCTTCCAGGAGTACTTCTTGTTACTTCTTGCAGCACTGAGCAGCTCCTTGTCTTTCAGAGCTGTGGTGTGGAACTCTGGACAGGTCTGCTCAAAGTTCAGAGTAATGAGGAGCTCACTCCTGATGAGCTCCACTGAGCACCTGCTCCTGCAGTCACTCCACTTGTTGGTCATTCTGGAGAAGATCCTTTCCACGTATCCAGTGGATGCTGGGATGCTCAGGATGTGTCTCATGATGGAGAGCATGTTGGGCACATCCACTTCTTTAAACACAGCCATCCACCTCGCAGCCACACCCTTGGACTTCCATGCATCAGAATATTCTTCTCTGAGCCTCCTCAGGATTGTATTGGCTGTGGTGCACTCATCGTAAAGCTCATTCATCTTCAATTTATTGATGAGGTTGAGTTTGGTAGCCACCTTCTCAATTTGATTAAAGGTCAGGTTGCCATGTTGGAGTAAGAGAGGCTGCAGTGAGAAGAGCCAGTTCTCTTCGGAGAAGTCGAACCATTTCTCAACATATGAAATGGCTGTATTGAGGAATGCAGTGAATTCGGCCCTTGCCATGTGTGCGTCATGAGGGAGGAGGCGCTGCAGCTTTTGCCTTGTTAGGTACCCATAGAACTGGTCGTCTCGTCTCTGTATGAGCTTTTGCCTGAATTCATCCATGATGGAATACAACTCAACACAGGTGGTTCTATTGCTCTCCAGGCTCTTTACTACTTCCTCAAAGAGGGAGAGTATATTGTTGCAGAAAAGAAGGTAAATCTCCACAATGTCTTCATCTTCCACAGTTGAGTCTCTGTTGAGCTTTAACAAAGCTTGCACTTGCTTGGGACACTCGTCTCCTAGACTGATGAAGTACGACTTCAGTGCAGTCCAGGTCTGCATCAGCCGATGGATGGCTGGATTGAGGGAGAGCCACCTGGTTGTCACATGTCGTAGGATCTCTTGGAATTCAACGTCACAAAACTCACAAAATTCTTTGAGTGACTCTCTTCTTTTTGCTGAAATGGAGAAGTGGCCATAGACCTTCAGCACAACATTCTCCACATCTACAGTAAGCTTGTCAAGGGCGTGCTTCACTGTGTTGTGCACTATGTGGGCATGGCAGTTTCCTCGCAGCAGATCGTTTTGTTTTCTCTTCAGGTTGGTGAAAACAGAGTTGTGAATACCATAATTGACATTTGTGTTGTCAGCACTGAATGCAGTCACTTGATCCATTGACAAGCCAAATTTCTCAAGGGATTGTTCCAGGAGAGCTACAATCCCAGCAGCTGACTCATCTGGATTCTCTATGAAGTCCAGCATTTTGTTGGTGACACCAGACTCTGGAGTGAAGTACTGGACAGCAAGGGGAAACATCTTCCTGTTCCCTTTATTGGAAGCATCGGTCTGTATGGAGAATGGGAGGGGTGGTGATGTTAAGATCTTGAGAACATCACCCACTGCCTTCGGGGCCAGGACGTCTTTCACCAGTGCCTCTTGCTTTGTTCTCCCCAAAGTCATCTTCTTCACCATTTTGGAATCAGATAGAGTCTTTTGATTGAGCTTGTGTCCACAGTCAGCACTGTTGTAGCTGAGGTTATGTTTTACTGTGTGGTATACCTGTGTCACCTCAGCTGCAGTAATCTAGAGGGGGGAATGGGATGATGTCAGATTATTACTTTCATATTGTTGTCACTATTTATTTTATTTATCAATCAATCAATCAATCGTATTTATTCACAGTAGGCCTATTTATTCACAGTATTTATTTGCTGTTAATCTATTAGGAATAATTTCAAATGAGCAGCATTAGCATAACAACATAAGAGTTCTGATTCTGAATCAGAGATGTTCTTTATGGTTACATTTCATTCTATATTGATAATATTAAATACACGTTTATTTAATAGACTTTAAAATCATATCGGTATGATATGGGACCAGGGGTGGGTAGAGTCTCTACCCACCCCTGGTCCCATATCATACCGAATCAATCTCAGGAGATGTTTCAGCTATGAAGAACTGTGACACTGGTGCTTGGCTCCTTTGTGTTCTGATATTTCTTGAGTGGAGATCCCCGGCTGCGTGCTGTTTGACATCAGACAGCCCACCGTGCGACACTGAAAATGTTCTGCGACATGCTTTGCAATTTGCCTTGTAGTCATCTTCAGGGACCCTATCAAGCCACTGGTTTGCCTCTTCCCATTCTCGTCTGTATTTCTGTTGTCGGTGTTTCCTCTTTTGAGGACGAGGTGGCGTATCTGAAGACATCTTGCATTTGTTTTTAAAAATCACGCCGCGACAGAGCGGCGTAATGACGTAACGTAGCGAGCGTAACGACGACAGGCAGCGCAAAGGGGCCGGGCCGGGCTGACAGGCAGACAGACAGGATTTGGCACAGAGGCAGAGCAGAGAGGAGAGTCCGCGGAAGGTCTTGCGCACCTCCCGCCAACATATTTTGCTGTTTTTAATATTTCCTGTCCTTTATTTTGTTCATTATTGTTTGTTCAGTGTTCACGTGTGTGTGTGACAGACGTGCATGGGACAGATTGTGAAAATACGGGACAAACTGCGTTCCGTATTGGTTCAATACGGAACGCAACATTTAATTCCCAATTACGTAACAAATACGTATTTCAAGGAACGGGTGGCAAGTCTAGATAATGTTCAGTTTTATATTGTATATATACATCTACGCCAATAACACAGATTTTCAGCTGAGCGTGTGCGTGTGTGTGTGTGTGTGTGTGTGGTGTGTGTGTGTGTGTGTGTGTGCAGCCCTAACTGAACCCTCACCTGTCTGTCTACCAGCCCTAACTGAACCCTCACCTGTCTGTCTACCAGCCCTTACTGAACCCTCACCTGTCTGTCTACCAGCCCTAACTGAACCCTCACCTGTCTGTCTACCAGCCCTAACTGAGTGTGGATACAATTATTTGACCTGCCGAGAGATTTGATCTCTCACTAAACGATCTCTCACCCACTAAACCTCTTCCTCCATCCCCTCCCCCACCCCCTCCCCCTCCTCCTCTCGGCTCCAGGACGATTTTGCCAACTTATTTGACAAGAGGGTCAACGATATCCGATCCTCCTTCCCTGACCCCACGGCTGATGCTCTGCGCATCAACCCCCCATGTCTTCCCCCCACCCTACAACATCCCTCCCTCACCCGTTGTTCTCCCCTCTCCACAGAGGATGTTCTTCACCCTGTCACATCCAGCCACCCTACCTCATGCTCTCTGGATCCCTCCCCTCTTCTTCAATCTACTGCGCCTGAACTCCTGCCCTTCCTGACACACGTCATCAACCCTTCTCTGATGTCTGGATGCTTTCCCGCTGCTTTCAAGACTGCCAGAGTCACCCCCCTCCTGAATAATCCAACAATCCATCTACGTGGTCTCGGCTCTTCTCTGTCCTGTGGCCCCAAAGTGGTGGAATGAAGTCCCCACGGATGTCAGGACCGCAGAGTCACTGCCCATCTTCAACTAGAGGCTGAAAACTCACCTCTTCAGGAATCACTACCCGGATCCTTCCTCCTAGCACGTCCTCTTATCACCTTTTATGAGCCGACTAGCGTCTTACTTAGCAGATTGTTTGCTTGTTAGTTAGTTAGATATTGTTCTATTGTTTGCCAACTAATTGTACTTTTACCTTTCACTGGTTCAGTTCTCGGAGACTTGTTAGGAATGAAATGATTTTTGACTTCTGGTGACGAGTTGTTCTCTTACCTCCCACTACACAACGCTATGTACTACAGTTAACAATAAACAACACTTGGTACTACAGTCAACACTACAACACGAGGTACTACAGTATACACTACTAGATACTACTAAGAATTTTATTTTATTTCATCATTGCGTGCAAGTAGAGAGACAACCAAATGCAGTTCAGCATCTAAACAGAAGGACAAAGTAAAGTGTTCCAAAGTGTGTTCATCCATCCATCCATCCATCTTCTCCCGCTTATCTGAAATCGGGTCGTGGAGGTAGCAGCTCCAGCAGGGGACTCCAAACTTCCCTCTCCCTGGCAACATCGACTAGCTCTGACTGGGGGATCCCGAGGCGTTCCCAGGCCAGTGTGGAGATGTAATCACCCCACCTGTACCTCGGTCTGCCCCGTGGTCTCTTCCCAGTTGGATGTGCCTGGAAAACCTCCCTCGGGAGGCGACCAGGAAGCATCCTTACTAGATGCCCGAACCACCTCAACTGGCTCCTTTCTACGCGAAGGAGCAGCGGCTCTACTCCGAGTCTCTCACGAGTGACTGAGCTTCTCACCCTATCCCTCAGGGAGATACCAGCCACCCTCCTGAGGAAACTCATTTCGGCCGCTTGTATTCGCGATCTCGTCCTTTCGGTCATTACCCATTGCTCATGGCCATAGGTGAGGGTAGGAACGAAGACTGATCGGTAGATCGAGAGCTTTGCCTTCTGGCTCAGCTCTCTTTTGGTTACAACGGTGCGCCAAAGTGCACCCAATACCGCTCCCGCTGCACCTATTCTCCTGTCAATCTCACGCTCCATCCTCCCCTCACTCGAGAACAAGACCCCGAGATACTTGAACTCCTTCACTTGGGATAAGGACTCCCTCCCTACTTGGAGTAGACAATCCACCGGTTTCCTGCTAAGAACCATGGCCTCAGATTTGGAGGTGCTGATCCTCATCCCAGCCGCTTCACATTCTGCTGCAAACCGATCCAGTGAGTGCTGAAGGTCACATACTGATGACGCAAACAGGACCACATCATCTGCAAACAGCAGCGATTCAATCCTGAACCCACCATACTGAAACCCCTCCCCTCCATGACTACGCCTTGAAATCCTGTCCATGAAAATCACAAACAGGATGGGTGACAAAGCGCAGCCCTGGCGGAGGCCAACACCCACTGAGAACAGGCCTGACTTTGTACCGAGAATCCGGACACAGCTCTTGCTTTGGGAGTAGCGAGATTGGATGGCCCTCAACAGTGACCCCCGCACCACATACTCCCGCAGCACCCCCCACAGTATTTCCCGAGGGACCCGATCATATGCCTTCTCCAAATCTACAAAACACATGTAGACCGGATGGGCATACTCCCAAGCCCCCTCCAGGATCCTTGCAAGAGTGAAAAGCTGGTCCGTTGTTCCACGACCAGGGCGGAATCCGCATTGTTCCTCTTCAATCTGAGGTTCGACTATCGGCCGAACCCTCCTTTCCAGCACCTTGGAGTAGACTTTCCCAGGGAGGCTGAGTAATGTGATACCCCTGTAATTGGCAACACACCCTCTGGTCACCCTTTTTGAACAGGGGTACCACCACCCCCGTTTGCCACTCCTCAGGCACTGTCCCAGACTTCCACGCAATGTTGAAAAGACGTGTCATCCATGACAGCCCCTCAACACCCAGAGCCTTTAGCATTTCTGGACGGATCTCATCAACCCCTGGGGCTTTGCCACTGCGGAGATGTTTGACTACCGCAGTGACTTCCTCCAGGGAGATTGATGTTTGCCGTCCTTCATCCTCCAGCTCTGTCTCTACCATTGAGGGTGTAGTTGGGTTAAGAAGTTCCTCAAAGTGTTCTTTCCACCGCCCGATCACCTCCTCAGTTGAGGTCAGCAATGTCCCACCCTTACTGTACACAGCTTGGATGGACCCACACTTCCCCCTCCTGAGGCGCCGGATTGTTTGCCAGAAACGCTTTGGTGCCGACTGAAAGTCCTTCTCCATGGCTTCTCCGAATTCCTCCCACACCCGCTGCTTTGCCTCCGCTACAGCCGAGGCTGCCGTCCTCTTGGCCTGTCGATACCTCGCAAATGAGTCCGGAGTCTCACAGGCTAACATAGCCCGGAAGGCCTCCTTCTTCAGCCGGACGGCTTCCCTGACCACCTGTGTCCACCACGAAGTCCGAGGGTTGCCGCCCCTTGAGGCACCAATGACCTTGAGGCCACAACTTTCAACCGCAGCTTCGGCAATAGAAGCTTTGAACAATGACCACTCTGGCTCAATGCCCCCAGCCTCCACAGAGATGCCCGAAAAATTCCGCCGGAGGTGTGAGTTGAAGGTCTCCCGGACAGGGGCATCCACCAGACGTTCCCAGTTCACCCGCACTACACGTTTGGGCTTACCAGGTCTGTCCAGAGGCTTTCCCCGCCATCTTACCCAACTCACCACCAGATGGTGATCGGTTGACAGCTCTGCCCCTCTCTTCACCCGAGTGTCCAAAACATGCGGCCTCAGGCCAGATGATCATATAGTGGAATATAGATAAGATATATACAGTATGAACAGAATGAGTACAAGTAATGCTAGATGTTGTATACAGAAAAAGGTATGAAGTAGGTATAGTATAGACAGGTGAATACACTGCAGGTGAGGAATACAGGTACAAATACTAGGTTCTACAGTCTACACTACAAGTTACTTCTATAAGCATAAATTGGATTACAAAAACTAATTGGAATCACAGTTCGGGGGCTCTGACACCAGACGTATGTGGCAAGGTCTGAGGGTCCTCTCCAACTACAAGGGGAGCTCAGGAGCAGTCACCAACAATGACTCTACCCTACCAGACGAGTTAAACAAGTTTTCCGCTTGCTTTGAAAGGGACCATGAGCCGACCAACAACTTGAACATCAGCCCAGAGCAGGGTGCGAACTGGAGGGGAGCAGGGGGAGCTATAGCTCCCCTAGTGGTGACATGAGCTCCCCTGGGAACATGGTTTGTGAAATTTGGGGGGAGCTCTCTAAAATACTGATATGATGACCAAATAAATTCCATTTTGGGCATGGTTTTTTTTTTCAAAGGTGTGAAATAAAATGATATTTAGAGTTTATGATTCATGAAAAAAGTGTCGCCTGCTTGCACGCTGCCCGCAGCTCCACCCACGACCCACTCACTCACAAGCTTGTTTAGTTAGCGCTGCATGTTTACCAGGCATTGTTGCTGCTGCTGACATGTCGAGAAGAAAAAAACAACTTACCTTGGGCAATTTCTTTAAAAAGACGGCCAAACAACCTGATCAAGAAGACCAACCGAATGTAGCTGGTGTGTGTGGCGTCGCGTCTCTCCAGGCAGTGAGAGGGTTGTGTTGTGCTATAGCTGTATTATTGATATTAATATTGTTCATGGTTGGTGCCGCTGGCTGCTCTTATCGCGTGTGTTCGGCTCTGTGTAGGCTACAGCCATAATAGGCTATAGCCCATGTGAAACAATGTAGCCTGTTTTTGAGTCATTTTAAGTTGATTTAATTAAACAGTCAAACGTTACATTGGTGGTCCGTGGATTATTTATTATCAAGTTGATTGAAGTTTGCGTAGCCCATACATGCTCGGGACATCTGTTGACATGAACATGATCCATCGGGACGTTTCATGTAAATGTAGACCTGTGGCACCACCCCGTGTGCAACAGATTTTCTCTTTATAATAGGCCTATGTCTGTGCTGTTGCTATTAATGCACGGATCAGCATTTACCCCCCCCACCCCGCAAAAAAAATATCCCGGCTCCCCCGGAGACCGTGGTATAGTTTGCACACTGGCCCAGAGGACTACGTTCTACAACTGTCCGAGTCCGAGGTCCGCAGAATCTTCAGGAGGGTGAAGGCAGGGAAGGCAGCCGGCCCAGACGGAGTTCCATCCCGCGTCTTCCAGACCTGCGCTGACCAGCTGGCTCCTGTGTTCACCGACATCTACAAGCATCACTGCAACAGTCTGTCGTCCCAGCGTGCTTCAAAGAGACAACCATTGTGCCGTTACCCAAAAAGACCAAGATAACATGCCTCAATGATTAACTATTTTGTATTAAGACTTACGATAGGATTCTTTATAGTTTAACTGATGTTTACTTTGGTCAATGTCAAACAGTTAGCTGAATAGCACAACTTGGGTCTAACGTTACCTGGTATAGAATCGGATGTCCGTGTCGGGTTCTTCTCAGGTCGTGATGGGTTGGAAACTCTAAATACCGTTACATTTCGATGATGCCGAACAAAGCGGAACACAGCAATGTTCTCCTGTTTTTGAAAACGCATTTTCTTATGGGAATTCATGGCGAAATAGTACCTCAGGAGCTGTAGCTAGCTAGTTGGAAGTAAACAAATACACCGGAAGAGGCTGAACCGCATTATCTGAAGCACTTCACACAGCTTAGAGCATATAGCCCACTGGGGCTATATGTGTGAAGTACACACAGCTTAGTGCATGTAGCCCATTGGGGCTATATGTACTAAGCTGTGTGAAGTACACACAGCTTAGTGCATGTAGCCCATTGCAGTGTTATTTGGCCGGTTAATGGGTACGCCAGCTCTTGCAGCCCCCACCTCGTTGAGCAGCCCGCTCATGTTGCTTGAATCACTTTGAACATTCGTTTGAGATGTTGACGGATTGGCCCACAGTCAAACTACTTAATCTGCTTCGCCATTTTCGCGCGCATCGCTTTCCGGCTCCGTAATCACACCAATGCACGTGCAACTTAAGTATCAGGTTCCGACTGGTCACAACAATAATTAAATAGCACTCTTAATACAACAAATAATTAACATTTATATATTTTGGGGTGCACGTTTTGCGGTTTGCTGTCCTTATTTCTTTATGTTAAAAACGGGTTGCCACTTGGCAACCAAAGGCCAAGGCCAAGAAGTGGTTGACATTTTTTCTGAATGGTTGCCAATGGCAACCTGGCAACCGTTACTGTGGAGCCCTGTTAGGACTTGCTCTGTAGTGCTGCGTCTCCGTCCTGCTGGGCAAAAACGCATCAGGCTACAACAACAGTTGATGACTGCAAATAGTTCTCAAAGTCTTCTTCCTGAAAATGTTGGCTGCACAGTAATATATATATATATATTGTAACGCTGTGGCCTGGCCGACCATGGGTCTCCCTCCAGGACAAAGGGGGTTTGGGAGTTCATTGGGTGTTGTATGTGTGTGTTCGTTTACCTGCATGTGTTTGAGGGGAAGTGTCCACTATAGAGGGTCATTGGCTGCGAGCGCTAGGGGGAACAGGTTGCGTGGGAACGGGAGTGAGAGAGTCACGCGAGAGTTGGAACGGGAACGGGAACGGGAACGGGATTGGGAGGGGAGGAAAGGGGGGTGTGTTGTAGTGATGGGAATTCCGGCTCTTTTGAGTGAGCCGGCTCATTTGGCTCGGCTCACCAAGAAGAGCCGGCTCTTTCGGCTCCCAAACGGCTCTTCTATTTTACCACATATACCTTTTATTTACATGAAAGAGGTGGTGGTTCTTGATGTCCAGCAATCAGTGGTAAGGCAAACTGCAGTAGCTTCCTTAACCCTGGCCTGCAGTGAAGCACGTTCTCTATCATACAGTCTCGGAATGAGAGACTGAGAGTGAGAGTGTTTTCCTGCTTGGAGGAACATTGGATTGAGAGCCTGTGTGAAGCTTCGGAATCCCTTGTCCTCCACAATGGAAAATGGTTGGAAATCACTTGCAATCATTTTGGCCAATTCTTCATCCACTATGTTCTGTCTAGCTGGGGTCATTCATTGCCTTTGCCATTCATTGTATATCAATTGTCTTATTGAGGTCTGTGTAGCTGTTGGTGTTTGGGTACCTGGTGCATGGGGGGTAGATCCTGTAGCTGCAGCAGCAACAGGTGGAGTAGACACACAGAAGCAGAAGCAGGCAGTCTGACCTGCCTTTTTTCTTCCAACTGAACTGTTGGATGCACAGTTCTCAAGTGCCTGTGGAGGTGGTTTGTGGACCCTGCTCTATATGAGAGCTTCATGTTGCAAATTCTGCATTCTGTCTTTGTGTTTGCACAATTGTTAAAATGCAGCCAAATGCTGCTTCTTTTCCTACTTTCACTCATCAGTGTCACCCCTCCCTCTGTTCAGCTATCAGCAGTGGCGGCTGGCCCATAGGGGGCGATGGGGCGCCGCCCCCCCTAAACCACACGCACAAAGAAAAAAAAAAAATATATATATATATATATATATATAAATTGTCAATATGTGTGTGTTTAAAATATGGAATGCACCCAGAAATATGTGTAAAATATGATTTTAAAATAATTTGCGCAACATAATTGTATCCATGGTTGTGATCATGTCTGAGATGTCATGTATATATATATGTATATATATATATATATATATATATATACATATATATATACATATATATATGTATATATATATACATATGTATATATATATACATATATATATATATATATACATACATATATATATATACATATACATATATATATACATATATATATATATGTATATATATATATATGTATATATATATATATATATATACATATATATATACATACATATATATATACATGACATCTCAGACATGATCACAACCATGGAAGCATGTACATTTGGTCATGGCCTTCCTCAGTTTTGAAGCCATCAGCAAATGTACTTCAAATCTCAGCTTCAGTAGTCAGTATTTTCTGTCACACTATGCCTCAGTTTGAGGGCCATCCACTCTGATGGTGCAACTCTGAGCTTGAGTAAGGAACCTGTGAGTCTACTGAGAAGAGATCAAATACAGGCCAAAAACAGACTCAATTATTTAGTTTACTTTGATTTCATAGCATGCTTTGTGTTTGCCATTGTCGAATTACATTGGGCAAATATTAGTCAGCTTCCTAACTTGACGCTGGGACATTGCATTAAACAAATGTTTTCTTCTTCTGGTGAACTCACGTAACAATACCACCAGTGGCCTCTAGATGGCAGCATAAAACAATAGCTTTACACTGAACACAGTATTAGTGGACAGCTTCATCCAGGCGTTCATTGTAAATGTCTTATTGAATAAAAACTTTTTTTTTCTGCAATGGCTGAACAATCCACTGGGGTCATCAACACATTGTCATATATAAGTTTGCCAGAATGCTGAGGTAGCAGGTATTTATTATTTATTCATAAAATAAATCAATATACCTTTTCATACATTTGGGTGATTCCTCAACTTACCAATAGAGGAAACTCACGTACCGCACCACAGTTTGGGAACGGCTGAACATTACACCGAGTCTACCAAGCTAACTTTATTAACACAAAGAACATTTACACTACACCGAGTCTACCAAGCTGCTAACTTTATTAACACAAAGAACACTGACACTACACCGAGTCTACCAAGCTGCTAACTTTAACACAAAGAACACTTACACTACAGTCTACCAAGCTGCTAACTTTAACACAAAGAACACTTACACTACACCGAGTCTACCAAGCTGCTAACTTTATTAACACAAAGAACACTGACACTACACCGAGTCTACCAAGCTGCTAACTTTAACACAAAGAACACTTACACTACACCGAGTCTACCAAGCTGCTAACTTTAACACAAAGAACACTTACACTACACCGAGTCTACCAAGCTGCTAACTTTAACACAAAGAACACTTACACTACACCGAGTCTACCAAGCTGCTAACTTTAACACAAAGAACACTGACACTACACCGAGTCTACCAAGCTGCTAACACAAAGAACACTTACACTACACCGAGTCTACCAAGCTGCTAACTTTAACACAAAGAACACTTACACTACACCGAGTCTACCAAGCTGCTAACTTTAACACAAAGAACACTTACACTACTAGTCACCAGACGCCGTCTCTGTAGCGCCGTGAATTTTAGTGTTGGGTGAGCAGCAGGCAGTAGGTCCATAATGACGTCATCTAATATTTACCAGCAGACTGGCAGGTTAACGCTAGGTGACGTCATTATAGAACGCCCTACTGAAGCCAGGTCATTGTATTTAAAGTCAGGGTTATGTGAGTTGTCAACATCGAGGACTCATCATTTATTTTTTGATTGGTTTTATTAAGAGTAATATTGTTGTATCATAAACCATCACTCCACATTACACAGGCTGACTTCTAAACCCTTAATATCATTAATATTTCTTATTATATTAATGTTACAGCAGCCTCCGTTTTTCACCTTACAAAATGAGTAGCCGTAGATTCTCTAGCGCGTTTCTGCATGAAAGTCACACAATCAGTTGGTTTCCCGCATGTCATTAATATAACTGCACACAACTGAAGGGAACATGAGCGTTATCACTGTTAGGAAGTCATTCAGTATTTCTTTAGCTTTAGACACTTTTATCCAAAGTAACCTGCGTTGAATCTGTTGATGCGTTCATGAGGAGAGAGACGTCTAGATCTAGGACACCTGCAGGTCTACTGCAGACATTGGGGATCGAACCCGGTACCTTTTAGACTTCACTCCACCCACAACCCAGCTACTACCATCTCCTGCCCCCCCCCCCCCCCCTCGTATGTGCAGACACTTTGATCACCGTTTAGACTGTTTCGGTGTAAACTCAAATACATGACGGGACTTTTGAGAAACGGCCCATAAATAAGAGGACAGAGAATGACCATTGCTCTAACAGGGGCTTAATGCTTTTGTTCTGGATCAGTTAAACGCCATCACTTGAGGCTTTCATTCCGATATGACGTTATCATTGTGACCTGAATACACACACCAGTAGAACCACACTCACCCACACAGAGAAAGGCATACGGTATATACAGCAAAACAACTTGGCACTGCAGACACCCGGGAAAAGACTAAGAAAACTAAATGGGTCAAACGTGGGCGTTGAGACATATTTACACTTTCTCTGTCCTGTACGACAAACACAACAGTCTCTGCTACATCCTGTGTGTGTCAGGGTTTCTCTCACTCACTTGCATGTCCCTTCTTATCTCATGTTTTAACTGAACAAAACTAACTGCTAACAGAACTCAACATTTATATCCGCCGGTTCTTGAAGCGGATCAATCAGCAAAAGGAGGGACAAAGAAAAGGCCGCCGTGAGGACCAATGGGTGTGGCCAGATGTTGAGAAGGGGGAGAGGTTTAGAAGCCCAGCGGGTGAGGGGAGACCACGCCCCCGTTCTCCACCACGGCGGCGGAGATGGCGCGCAGGTTGTTGAACAGCTGCCTGGATTGGCTGGAGCGCAGGGTGCGGAGGTCGCGTGTGATCCGGTCGTGAGCCTGGGGATAAATTATACCTCACAAGGTCAACTCAGTAAAGGAACAGTAAAGGAAACACTTAATTTCTTTAAATAAAAACCTTTTGGCAATGCTGACGCCAATAGATCTCATGCAGAGATATGACCTATAGATTCATCTGATGTTCAACATTTATATTGACAGAGATGCACAAACTGCAGTGTAAAAACAACAACAACCCAGACTTCCTGGACCAATCGCATGATAACAGAACAAGGAGTGAAATTGGGATGAAACTGAGGGAGAGACCTTACCTCCACACACCAGGTCTCACACAGCATCTTCTCATGCTGGGCCGAGGGGTGACCCTGACTCAGAGAACGGGACGCCCTGCACACACACACACACACAATTCAGCTTTCAGGAGGGTAAACCAGATATGTGAGAGTGAGAGAGTTGGAGATTTACTGTAGGGCGAGAGAGAGAAAAGGGGAGGGAGACAAGGCTAGACAGACGCTTAGAGAGAGAGAGAGAGATTAGGATGGAGGGGGTGAGACCAAAAGAGAATAAAGCGTGTTTTGGGCTAACCGGCGTGTTTCCTACCTTGACAGGACGACCCCCATGGCGTACAGGTCAATGGCGCAGTCCGCCACGCGCTTCAGTACAAACTGCTCGTCTGCAAACCACAGACACACACACACACACTTTGACCACCAACACTATCTACACAACTGTTCAACAGCCTGTCAATGGCATCATTACGACCCGATGATGTCATCGAGGTCAGCCTTGAGCTTTCTCAGACACACTCAAATGCACACACGCACTCAAGCACAAGGCCAAACACACACACACACACAGCCAAACACACACTTACCGATGATCTTCTTCCCGTGTTTGATCAGCAGGTCCTCGACGACAACGCCAAACTGTTCGATGGCCTTGACCGTCTGGAGATCAAACACAGAGGATGTAGCAGACATCACCGGAGCCGCGGGTTTGATTCCCAATAGGGACAGATGACTTGGGTCAACGGTGGGTTTGAACCCTTAACTATCCCAAGGCTTTTGTTTTTCCGATGGCATGCGTTTCAATATATGGATATAGATTTGCCGTTATATTATACATTAAGGTCATATACTGTGGTTATACTGTGTATATAATGAGGTCACAGGCTAGTCAGTGGATTGCATTTGGTCTGCATTGTGTTGGCTCAGGGGTGAACATTAAAATCAATACATAAACTAAATCAATAATAACCAGACACTCACCAGGTCCCCACTTTGAGCCAGTTCAGGGTGAATGTTCCCCTGCAGAGTGAGACCACTGGCCAGACCCGCCTTCCTGAAAACACCAGACAGACAGACAGACAGACAGACAGACAGATGAACCCTTAATCTCTCAGTCCTTGGTGTGATGCTCGGAGGGCCGAATAGGCCTTCAGCACAGAGGGGTGACCATACAGGCCAACACAAAGAGTCAAACAGGTGGAGCGCATGAAGCATGATGGTCTGTAGGAGAGCGGAGGACCAACCTCTTGGCTCTCTTGGTCAGTTCCTCAGCCAGCAGCCCAGCGTTACCCAAGGGGCTCTTCATGGCTCTCTGCAGGCTCTTCAGCTGGGTCCCAGCGCTCTGTGGGACACACACACATGCATGCATTGATGAATACTCTATAAAAAAATGTATACAGAACTAATATCACAACGTATATGGTCCTACGTACAGTTTCCCAAATATAACACAATATACTATACTATGCACTATTAAACACTATACTATAACAATATAAAAGTTATAAAAATAACACTATGATATATATACAAATGTTTTGAATGGTGCAGAAAGCATTTAAAAAGCATTTTAAAGTGCCAGTAGTGCAGCAGCATCATGAATACAGTGCAGTACAGTGCAGTAACTGTAATGAGTCCAGAACAAGTATGATAGTCTAATGTAATATGGATGACAATGTTATTGTCATGACCTTAGCCCAGTGGTTCCCAAACTGGGGGGCGCGCCCCCTAGGGGGGGCCCGGAGTTATGACAGGGAGGGGGGGCATGGCTAAATATAAATCATGCATTATCGTAAAGGTGACTTGTTCCTATTTAGATTTGCTTTCATTGCAGTTCTGTACTAATTACAGACAATGTTTTAAATTCTCTAGGAGTGTGCAAGCATGTGTTTGGGAGTGTCTTTATGTGGGTGCATGTGTTTGGGAACCGCTGGCTTAAGTGTTTGTACATTTATACGCTTGCAAACATTTCTGGTCCAGAGCTGTGAAATGAAAAGGTCAGGTGATCCGGCCGGTCACCTGGAAGCCGTTCAGCGCCACGAACTGTCGGAGGATATCATTGGTTCCCTCGAAGATCCGGAAGATTCTCAGGTCCTGCATCACTCTCTCCACGCCCGAGTCCTGCAGAGCACAGCGTGAGAGGAGTGTGTGAACTATAGAACATGAAGCTTCAGATCAATACATACGTTTACTGCAATAACCCACATGTATCCCACCGCCTATTATAGTTCATAGAACTGGGGGGCATTCTGGCTCACATGGACCTATACAGAAGCAGCTAAGCCACAGTTAAGTCACTGGAAAGAAATGCCATGTAGCACCAGTTCTCTAGGGTTGTTGTCCCAACTGTGGTTCTCTGGTCATGTAGCACCAGTTCTCTAGGGCTGTTGTTCCAACTGTTGTTCTCTGGTCATGTAGCACCAGTTCTCTAGGGCTGTTGTTCCAACTGTTGTTCTCTGGTCATGTAGCACCAGTTCTCTAGGGCTGTTGTTCCAACTGTTGTTCTCTGGTCATGTAGCACCAGTTCTCTAGGGCTGTTGTTCCAACTGTTGTTCTCTGGCCATGTAGCACCAGTTCTCTCGGGATGTTGTTCTTTGGTCATGTAGCACCAGTTCTCTAGAGCTATTGTTCTCTCGTCATGTAGCACCAGTTCTCTAGAGCTGTTGTTCTCTAGTCATGTAGCACCAGTTCTCTAGGGCTGCTGTGTCTTTCTCCTGCATAGACAGCTCGATTTAACGTCTTTAAGTGTGTGCGTAAAACCACACCACTATTATCATACCACACTAACAACAACACTTTGCATATCCGTCCAAATCATCCAAGTCATGTTTGAAGAGGTAGCAGACGGTGGTGATAATGGGAAAAGTCTGGACCAGTGTTTTTAAAGAGCTCCACAGTGAACCGGACCAACTAGGAAACAGGACGGGACGTTTAAAGAACCACAAACCCATCACACCTCTGTCTGTTGCTTTTGGTAACACAGGGAATCAAACCCTCACCTTCATGAAGCCCATGATCTGAATGCTCGTCGGTCACCGTCCACGCCGCTTCCTGTAACACACACACACACACACACACACACACACACACACACACACACACACACACACACACACACACACACACACACACACACACACACACACACACACACACACACACACACACACACACACACACACACACTCTTAACGACTCCCCAATAGATTTCTACATCCTGGCTCAGATGCTCACTCTCCTGTGCATTCTTACGGAGGCAAAGATCTTGCTGATGGCCGCCTCGATCTAGAACCCCGCTGTCCATGTTGCCACTGATCATGTAGGCCATAGACAGTTAACACACACACACGGGTGGATTAGTGAACAGGTATTGGCGATGGGTTCTCAGTTCAAAGGCTGTACTGATGCCTGGTCTGACCTCGGTGACGTACTGCATCATGGCCATGCGGGCCAGCTTCTCCTGGATGGCGCCGTACGCGTGGATCTTGCTGCCAAACTGGGTTCTGTTGGCTGCGTGGTCCACCTGGACACACACACACACACACACACACACACACACACACACACACAGGGTTCGATTTGCACTGGCAGACCATGTATGCACTAATGGTATTGCAAAAGCTTTTGGATAACGGTGTATAGATACAGTATATCTACATAGATCTAACTCTATCTATATCCACCTTGTGTGTGACGGAAATAGATTGTGTGCAGCACACATGAAGAACATACCACTCATCAAGCGTGTGAAGCCCACCGTTAGGACAGTCAAAGTTTGGCCTGAGGGAGCAGACTGAGTTGCAGAACCGGTTCCTACACACAGATTGGAGTCTATTTGCCTCCCAGTCCACCCTGGACTCCTACACAGACATTGACTCCTATACCTCCTCTGTTTTGGATTATATCAACTCAAGCAGTAAGAGTATGGCACCGTACGAGATGGCTGCCGTGTTGCGAGCTCCCGCACGACGACGCAGTTTTTTGTTATTTATTGTTTTTATCGCGACTATCTTTGTGCAGAAGGCTAGCAGCATGTTAATTTATGACTTTTGCACACTTCTGGAGATCAGATCGACAGTCTCTCGCCGCCTACCGGAGCTTTTTCATTCTTTCGACTCGGACGTCTCGCCCGAAGTCACAGCTGGATTATCTCCGACCATCTTGGGCACGATTACACGCAAGCGTCACAGGAAGAAGCGAGTGAAGCGACCCGGCGTGCTAGTCAGGCTGAGATGTAGATCCAATCGCCCCCCACTACCCACCATTCTACTGGCTAATGTACAGTCTCTGGACAATACGTTAAGCGAGCTACAGGCTCGTATTCAATTCCACCGGGAAACTAAGGACAATTGTATCATCTGCCTTACGGAGACATGGATGTCTGTTCCCCGGACCTGGAGTACCTGATGCTTATGTGCCGTCCATTCTGGCTACCTCGGGAGTTTACAGCGGTAACCGTGACCACTGTTTACATTCCTCCATAAGCCAACACGGACACAGCGCTGAAGGAACTGTATGGGGCTCTCAGCGAACAGGAGTCGGCACACCCTGAGGCTGCTCTCATCGTGGCGGGGGACTTCAACAAGGCGAACCTGAATAAGGTTCTCCCGAAGTTCTACCAACACATAACGAGCAACCCACGGGGTGAGCGGATCCTCGACCACTGCTACACTCCCTTCCGTGATGGCTACAAGGCCCTCCTCCGCCTACCGTTCGGCAAATCAGACCACCGCTCTATCTAGCTACTCCCCGCCTATAGGCATAGACTGAAGCAGCAACCAATCGCTGTGAGGGAGGTCCAATGCTGGTCGGCCCAATCTGACTCTATGCTGTAGGATTGCGCTGACTTGGACATGTTCCGGGTCGCCTCGGACAATAACATCAACGAGTATAAGTCCTCGGTCACCGGGTTCATCAAGAAGTGCATAGATGACGTTGTTCTGACCAAGTCGGTTCGGAAATATCCCAACCAGAAACCTTGGATTAACGGCGATGTTCGCGCTGCCCTCCATGCGCGCCTTTCAATGTGAATCAGCCTGCTGAACATCTCGGAGGCGGATATGCGCTGCACCTTCAAGTGGTTGAACATCCGTAAGGCGGCAGGCCCCGACGACATCCCGGGCCGTGTCCTCAGAGCATGCGCAGACCAGTTGGCAGGAGTCTTTGCAGACATCTTCAACCTCTCCCTGTCCCAGGCTGTTGTTCCCGGTCTTCAAGATGTCCACCATCGTGCCTGTCCCTAAACAACCCAAGGTAACATGCCTGAATGACTATAGATCTGTAGCCCTCACCTCGATTGTCAGCAAATGCTTCGAGAGGTTGGTCAAGGACTTTATTTGCTCCGTGTTACCTGCCACGCTGGACCCATGGAAATTTGCATATCGTCAAAACAGATCCACGGATGACTCAATTGCCTTGGCCCTCCACACTGCCCTTTCCCACCTGGAGCGAAATAACTGTTATGTGCGAATGCGGTTTGTGGACTACAGCTCAGCGTTCAACACGATAGTTCCTGCCAAGCTCGACACCAAGCTTAGAGGTCTAGGCGTGCCGCCATCCACGTGCAGCTGGATACCGGACCTCCAGTCGGACCGCCGCCAGGTGGTGAGGATGGGCGGCACCACCTCAGAGCCACTGACCCTCAACACGGGAGCCCCCCAGGGATGTGGGCTGAGCCCTCTCCTCTACTCCCTCTACACCCACGACTGCATGGCTATGCACAGCTCCAACGTCATGATCAAGTTTGCTGACGACACGACAGTGATGGGCCTGATCGCCGGCGATGACGAGACAGCCTACAGGGAGGTTGGATCGCTAGAGCAGTGGTGCCAGGAGAACAGTCTCGCCCTCAACGTCAAGAAGACCAAGGAGCTGATCGTGGACTACCATGAGCAGAGAGGAGAGCACGGCCCTATCTCCATCGACGGTGTTGCAGTAGAGAGGGTCAGCAGCTTCAAGTTCCTCGGTGTGCACATCTCCGAGGACCTCACATGGTCCACGCACACCACACACGTGATGAAAAGGGCCCAACAACCCCCGCATCCTGAGAACATTCCACACCGGCACCATCATGAGTGTTCTTACAGGTTGTATCAGCCTGGTACGGGAACTGCACCGCACTCGAGGGCAGAGCGCTTCAAAGGGTGGTGCGGACGGCCCAGTATATCGTTGGAGGTGAGCTCCCCTCCCTCCTGGATATATACAACCAGCGGTGCGTGGCCAAGGCCAAACGCATCATAAAAGACAATGCCCACCCCAGCCATGAACTGTATTCACTTTTACCGTCAGGCAGGCGATACCGCAGTATAAGTGCCGCACAAATAGACTCAGAGATAGCTTCCACAGTCAGGCCATCAGGCTGCTGAATAAGGGTGTATTGCAAATAACAATGTATATTTTATTACATTGATTTATATTTCCATATTGCTCTTTTTCTGTGCTGATATATTGCATTTTAGAAATTGCATTTTTATTTTTATATATTTAACTTTATACAGTTTTGTTTTTTTAAACTTCTTTTATTCTATTCTGTTTTTATTGTATCTTATTTTTGCAACTGCTGTCTGTCGTCGGGTATTGCACATGAGATTTTCACTCACTGCTTTATATTTGCGTAAACTGTGAAGTGACAATAAAACTTGACTTGACTTGACTTGTTCATCGTTTTCTATGATTTGCTTGATAAATCATCAAACTATGTGTGACAGTTCTTATTAATTGATAATTTGCCTGCGTATTCACACAGATTTCCACCACAACACACACACACACACACACACACACACACACACACACACACACACACACACACACACACACACACACACACACACACACACACACACACAGTTACATTTTTCTTTGATCTTTGTATTTACAGACAGCACCATTTGTGAGGTCTCCATCAACGTCTCGTTGTAGGGTGTGTGTGTGTGTGTATGTGTGTGTGTGTGTGATTGTGTTTGTGTGTGTGTGTGTAGGTGTGCGCAAGTGTGCAAGTGTGTGTGTGTGGTAGACGGTGAACCCCAGAGTAACTGCAGCACTACCACAACGTATTAAAGTGTCTTAAAGTATTTAATAAACTCCTCATGTGACATGTGTGTATCACTCTCTCTGTCTCTCTCTCTGTCTCTTTCTGTCTCTCTGCCTCTCTCTCTATTAGTCTGTCTCTCTTCCTCTCTCTCTATTAGTCTAGCTCTCACTCTCTGTCTCTCTGTCTCTGTATGTCTCTCTGTCTCTCTTTCTCTCTCTCTCTCTCTCTTTCTCTGTCTCTCACAGATCAATGACGTCAGCAGTCCTATCCTTTTCTGTGATTTATTTGATTTGTGTGTGTGTGTTTGTGTGTGTGTGTGTGTGTGTGTATGTCCACCAGGCTCCACACTGCAGCGTGGTGGGCCCTGGAGAGAGGGTCCTGCTGTTCAGACACCAGCCCTGTAAGGACCAGGACCCCCAGAACCAGAACCAGCAGGGGCTCCACCGCATGACCCCCGACGACCACCTGCAAGACGGGGACCTCATCGAGGTCATCATCGCAGGTCAGACAAACAGACAGACCGACAGACAGACAGACATTTCATATATATATATATATATATATATATATATATATATATATATTCCTGTTTTATTAGCTTAGATCCATCGTTGAGAGTCTGATTCGAGGCGCCATAGGAGAACAGGAGAGGAAAGGTTTGGAAAGCCATTCGAAAACATTTTGGCTCACCGGCCACTGTGGCTAGTGAGTTTACCAAAGTGACTAGAGGCCAGACTCACCGGCCACTGTGGCTAGTGAGTTTACCAAAGTGACTAGAGGCCAGACTCACTGGCCACTCCCCCTCCTCCCCTCTTATAGGAACTAGACTATGGATGTGGCCGTTCGAAACATCATAATCTTTTGTCGCAGTGGTTCCCAAACTGTGGGGCGCGACCCTTAGGGCCCTGGAGTTATGACAGGGGTTGGGGGGGGCCTGACATTTTATTATCTACAAATGGGTGGCCCTGCAGAAAAGGTTTGGGAACCACTGCTTTATCGTGTGGAGAGGTTTGGGTGTCCCTGTGAACCTGAGAGCTGTGTTGTCTGGAGCCCAGTGCTCCTAGTAGGGTCTCCCACGGAAGATTGGTCTCAGGAGAGGGGCCACAAGACCCTAATTGACAAACAAACAAACAAGAAGAAGTGAGGATACCCTGCCCGGAGGAAGCCCGGGGCCCCTTTCCGGAGCCAGGCCCGGAAAGAAGGCCCACCAGCGAGCACCTGGTGGCCGTGTTAGCCGCGGAGCCCGGTCGGGCATAGCAACGTGGCCACTTCTCCTTCCCACGGACACCCCATCTACGGGAAGAACCGCTGGGGTCGGGTGCACTGCCAGTTAGGTGGCAGTGAAGTCAGGGGGCCTCGACGGACCAAACCCAGCCAACAGAGACTGGCTTTGGGGACGTGGAATGTCACATCTCTGGGGGGGAAGGAGCTTGAGCTTGTGCGGGAGGTTGAGTGCTACCAGTTCGATCTGGTGGGGCTTACCTCTACGCACAGCACTGGCTCTGGAACTAAACTCCTGGATAGGGGTAGGACTCTGTCCTTCTCTGGAGTTTCTAAGGGTATGAGGCGCCGGGCAGGTGTGGGGAAACTCACAAGTCCCCGGCTGGGTTTTATTATTGGATTTCTGTGCCAGTCATGGATTGGCCATAAAAAACACATTATGTTCAAACATAAGGATGCTCATAAGTGTACATGGTACCAGAGTACCTTAGGCCGAAGGTCAATGATCGATTTTGTTATTGTGTCATCTGACCTGATGCCGCATGTTTTGGACACTTGGATGTC
Organism: Muraenolepis orangiensis; assembly: GCA_027704905.1. Classification (NCBI taxonomy): domain Eukaryota; kingdom Metazoa; phylum Chordata; class Actinopteri; order Gadiformes; family Muraenolepididae; genus Muraenolepis; species Muraenolepis orangiensis. Next base: position 3,437,856 of record CM051021.1, on the reverse strand, counting down.
GAGAGGGGCAGAGCTGTCAACCGTTCACCATCTGGTGGTGAGTTGGGTAAGATGGCGGGGGAAGCCTCTGGACAGACCTGGTAAGCCAAAACGTGCAAGTGAACTGGGAACTGGGTCTGGTGGATGCCCCTGTCCGGGAGACCTTTAACAGAATTGTTCTGGCATCTCTGTGGAGGCTTTGATTGCTGAAGCTGCGGTTGAGAGCTGTGGCCTCAATGTCATTGGTGCCTCAAGGGGCAGCAACCCTCGGACTTTGTGGTGGATACAGGTTCAGGGAAGCCGTCTGGCTGAAGAAGGAGGCCTTCCGGGCTATGTTAGCCTGTGAGACTCCGGACTCAGTTGCGAGGTATCGACAGGCCAGGAGGACAGCAGCCTCAGCAGTAGTGGAGGCAAAGCAGCGGGTGTGGGAGGATTTCGGAGAAGCCATAGAGAAGGCGCCAATCCGGCGCCTCAGGAGGGGCAAGCGTGGATCCATCCAGGCTGTGTACATTAAGGGTGAGACATTGCTGACCTCAACTGAGGAGGTGATCGGGCGGTGGAAAGAGCACTTTGAGGAACTTCTTAACCCAACTACACCCTCAACGGTAGAGACAGAGCTGGAAGATGAAGGACATCAAACATCAGTCTCCCTGGAGGAAGTCACTGCGGTAGTCAAACATCTCCACAGTGGCAAAGCCCCAGGGGTTGATGAGATCCATCCAGAAATGCTAAAGGCTCTGGGTGTTGAGGGGCTGTCATGGATGACATGTCTTTTCAACATTGCGTGGTAGTCTGGGACAGTGCCTGAGGAATGGCAAACGGGGGTGGTGGTACCCATGTTCAAAAAGGGGGAACAGAGGGTGTGTACCAATTACAGGGGTATCACATTACTCAGCCTCCCTGGGAAAGTCTACTCCAAGGTGCTGGAAAGGAAGGGTTCGGCCGATAGTCGAACCTCAGATTGAAGAGGAACAATGCGGATTCCGCCCTGGTCGTGGAACAACGGACCAGCTTTTCACTCTTGCAAGGATCCTGGAGGGGGCTTGGGGGTATGCCCATCCGGTCCACATGTGTTTTGTGGATTTGGAGAAGGCATATGATCGGGTCCCTCTGGAAATACTGTGGGGGGTGCTGCGGGAGTATGGGTGCGGGGGTCACTACTGAGGGCCATCCAATTTCTGTACTCCCAAAGCAAGAGCTGTGTACGGATTCTCGGTAATAAGTTGGGCCTGTTCTCAGTGGGTGTTGGCCTCCGCCAGGGCTGCGCTTTGTCACCGATCCTGTTTGTGATTTTCATGGAAAGGATTTCAATGCGTAGTCATGGAGGGGAGGGGTTTCAGTATGGTGGGCTCAGGATTGTATCGCTGCTGTTTGCAGATGATGTGGTCCTGTTTGCGTCATCAGTATGTGACCTTCAGCACCTTCTCACTGGATCGGTTTGCAGCGGAGTGTGAAGCGGCTAGGATGAGGATCAGCACCTCCAAATCTGAGGCCATGGTTCTTAGCAGGAAACCGGTGGATTGTCTACTCCAAGTAGGGAGGGAGTCCTTATCCCAAGTGATGGAGTTCAAGTATCTCGGGGTCTTGTTCTCGAGTGAGGGAAGGATGGAGTGTGAGATTGACTGTAGAATAGGTGCAGCGGGAGCGGTATTGGGTGCACTTTACTGCACCGTTGTAACCAAAAGAGAGCTGAGCCAGAAGGCAAAGCTCTCAATCTACCGATCAGTCTTCGTTCCTACCCTCACCGATGGCCATGAGATTGCGAATATGGCCGAAATGAGTTTCCTCAGGAGGGTGGCTGGTACCAGTACTGCTGGAGAGAAAACACTGGAACACTTTACTAAATACACACCACTTCCACCATATTGAAAGATATATATCTTGATGACCTCATCAGAAATATTTCTGTTTAGACTCATCATGTCTTTCCTTCTCTCCCATCAGATGCGTGTGAACTCACACTGGACCCAAACACAGCCCACAGAGAACTCTCTCTGTCTGAGGACAACAGGAATATGAAGTGGGTTAGAAAGAAGTCGTATCCTGATCACCCGGAGAGATTTGATTCCTGGCCCCAGGTGTTGTGTAGAGAGGGTCTGACTGACCGCTGTTACTGGGAGGTAGAGAGGAAAGGAGGTGTTAGTATAGGAGTGACATACAGAGGAATCACTAGGAGAGGAGTGGGTGATGACAGCTTGCTTGGAGGGAACAACAAGTCCTGGAATCTTTATTGTTCTAAAGATGGCTACTGTGTCTATTACAACGGTAGTGGAACAGTCATACGTCTCCGCCCCTCTAACAGAGTAGGAGTGTATGTGGACCGGCCTTCTGGCACTCTGTCCTTCTACAGAGTGTCCCCAGATGGAGGAGGGTCCTCAGACACACTGAAACTCATCCACACCTTCCAGTCCACATTCACCCAGGAGGACCTCCTCCCTGGGTTTAGGGTATGGGAGGGTTATGGTTCCTCAGTCTCTCTTTGTCGCTTGTAGCAACACACATAGAAATACACACACACACACACACACACACACACACACATAGAAATACACACACACACGCACACACACATAGAAATACACACACACAATAACGCACACACATATAAATACAAGCACACGCATGCACACACACACACACACACACATATAAATACACACACGCAAGTACACAGACACATAAAAATACACAAACACGTGCACGCACACACACATGCACACACACATAGAAATACACACATCCACACATATGCACACACACACACACACACACAAACACATAGAAATGCACACATGCACACACTAGCACAAACACACACACATAGAAATACACATGCACACACACACACACACAGAAATACAAACACGCATGCACACACACACACAAACATAGAACTACACACACGCACACACACACACACACATAGAAATACACGCACGCACACACACACACACGACGCACGCACACACTCACACACTGTTGGAGCCAAATTAATACTATTGGATGTTATTGAGTTCTGATCATGATGTTTGAATGAAATATGAATGATTATATAAACTACTACGACATTAGAAACATATTGTGTATGGTGGCGCCCCCTGGGGGCCATTGCTCTGAACTGTTTCCTTTAAATAGGTTAATTAGCAGGTAATGCGGGCCAGGTGAGTGCTGGCAGGCCTGGGGAGGGACACAGTGTGTGTACCACTAACAAGCAGAAAGAAGCAGCCAGAAGTAAGAAATAAATCACTTTAATAGATTGGAGGGATTGGAATGAGTTTTGTTATTTCATTGAAATTGGAATGGTGAACTTTCAGTTTGTATTTAAAGGAGAATAAATCCATTTGTGTTGTAAATAGGACTGTTTGTTTAAATATGTTGGGGTGCGTCCCATTCCCTCTGGCTACTATATTGTTGTTGAAGCCATCACAGATCCTAAGCACCATCTTAAACTGACCACATGTGTCTAAGGTTAGAAGAACATGAATGCTTTCTTCTTCATTTTCTGTCTGTAAATCTTGTTCCCATCTCTGTCTAGTGCTATCTGGATTAGCTAATCCATTAGGACCATCTTTGACATTAAGTTTTGTGTGTATTTCAGAATTATGGAGTAAAATACACATTTTTGAGGGTGAAGGTATAATGTATGTTTGTGTTATAAGAGACATATATAGTGACTACATTTACATTTACATTTAGGGCATTTGGCAGACGCTTTTATCCAAAGCGACTTACAAGGTGTACATTAGTTGAAGCAGACAATAGCATAACACTGGGGTACGCAAACATAAAAATACAGCAGTTCACAAGTATTAATTTTAACAAGATGAAAACACAATTTCGTACTGCTAGGTCACCTGCTTAAGTAGCTGTGATAAGAGCGTGTTATCAACATTAAGGATATACACTTGCTAACATATGCAACATGCTAAGAGCTATTAATGTCAGGACTTAAGCAAGTTTAGGGGTTTCACAAAGGAGAAGGAGGGTTCAAGGAGAGTCCAGGTGGACTCTGAACAGGTGGGTCTTGAGTCTCTTGCGGAAGCTGGCGAGGGACTCTGCCGTCCTGACATGAGACGGGAGTTCATTCCACCACTGTGGGGCCAGAGCCGTGAAGAGCTGGGTCTTGGACGAGCGATGTTTGGTTGACATTAGTGAAGGTCGAACAAGTCGCCTGGCAGAAGTTGAGCGGAGCGCTCTGGCTGGGATGTAGGGTTTGACCAACGCCTGGAGGTAGGCCGGGGCAGTTCCATTGACTGCCCTAAAGGTCAGCACCAGAGTCTTGAATTTGATGCAAGCATTTACCGGAAGCCAGTGGAGATCGCGGAAGAGAGGGGTCACGTGGGAGAATTTCGGTAGGTTGAATACCAGGCGTGCTGCTGCGTTCTGGATGCGTTGGAGGGGGCTCCAATGTTAAATATACTGACTACAGTATATTTAACATATTGTTATGTATGGTTGTGTTATAAGAGACATATATAGTGACTACAGTATATTTAACATATTGTTATGTATGTTTGTGTTATAAGGGACATATATAGTGACTACAGTATATTTAACATATTGTTATGTATGTTTGTGTTATAAGGGACATATCTAGTGACTACAGTATATTTAACATATTGTTATGTTTGGTTGTGTTATAAGTAACATTTTGTCCTTCACACACCCGGAAGTCCCGTAGAGCGGCGCACTTCCAGAGCTGTTGCCATGAGCAACGCCGTCACCTAGAGACGCTGTTTGACAACCTAGCGTAGACTGTGCAAAACTCCAGGCTGTAGCGCGGGTTATATCTATAAACTGAGGCTGTATATATATAATTAATAATAATAATTCATTGAATATATATAGTATATAGCGCTTTTCAAGACACCCAAAGCGCTTTACATTGTGTAAGAGTGTGATGGATGCTTTTTTGACACAGCGCTTTTTATCCAAAGCGCTTCACAAGTCAAGCATCACATTCACCCATTCAACCACCAACGGCGGAGTCAGCCATGCAAGGAGACAGCCAGCACGTCAGGAGCAGTTAGGGTTAGGGTGTCTCAAGGACAGCTCGACAGCTTTAGCTAGGAGGAGCCGGGGGATCGAACCAGCAACCTTCCGGTTGTGAGGCGACCGCCCTACCTCCTGAGCTATACTGCTATATATTTGAAGTTAGTGAAGTTATTTGAAATCATGCAAATAACCTCATAAAGCTGAACAAAAAAAACCAACTGTCAGCTGTTACCAAATAATTGAAAGTTGGGCAAACTGCAAATGTGGACAGGACGTCATAATTCTGCTGCGCCCTCTGGTGGCTGAACGCCTTCATGACATAGGCTGCATTCTACATATAACACAATGTGAATAGTTTTATAGTGTATGGTCAGCAGTGGCAAACCATGTCTATCACAACTGGACCTTCTGTTGTTGGTGCCTTGCTCAAGGGCACCTCCGCAGTGCCCAGGTGTTTCAGGGACTTGAAATGGCGACCTGCCGGTTCCCAAGCCAAGTTCCGACAGACAGACAGACTACTACCGCCCTCCATATATTATAATAGTGTAGCTTTTAAAAGGCCTCCAAACCAGACAGAGCCCTCTCACTCCCCCCTCACCGGCCTTAGGATTGTCCCATCGACCTCCTTCCTGGGGCCACCCCCAAGAGGCGGCTCTACAATGTCTCCCAGCCGGAGAAGGAGGCGATGCGCAACTATGTCGTCTTCACCCCTCGCAGCGGGCTTCTTCTTCGTGGCTAAGAAGGACGGTGGCCTGGGCACTGAACGACATCACGGTGAAGAATAAGTACCCCCTGCCACTTCTTAGTTCCACTTTCGAGCCACTCACGCACGCTTGGGTGTTCACGAAATTGGACCTTCTTAATGCGTACCACTTGGTCAGGATCAGGGAGGGTGCCTGTCCCCGTCTACCAGCCTGGCCAGAGGATTTGGCTGTTGGCTCGGGACCTGCCCCTCCAGACCTCCCAGACGTCAACTCGGAAGTTGAATCCCCGGTACGTTGGTCCCTACACTGTGGATCGTGTCATTAACTCCTCTGCGGTGCGTTTGGTTCTCCCTCCGGCTCTCAGGGTTCCACAGCTGAAACCCGTGGCCTCCAGTCCCTTGTCTCCCCCTGTTTCAGCTCCTCCGCTTCCCCGGGTCCTGGCCGATGGAGATCCTGTGTGGTCGGTCTGTAAGCTCCTCCCTGTCCACCGCTGGGGGCGGGGGTTCCAGTACCTAGTGGATTGGGAGGGCTTCGGTCCGGAGGACCGGAGCTGGGTGCCCCCTTCCTATCTCGTAGACCCGTCCCTGCTGGACGACTTCTATCGGGAGAACCCGGGGGCTCTCGAGCGGTCGTCCGGTGCCTCCCCTCAGGGGGGGATACTGTTGTGCCCCCCTACGCTCTAATCGATCCCAGGTGTTGCCCATCATAATGAGGCCTGCTGAGGCTAATGAACACCTGGGATCTACCCTTCTTTAGACTGCAGAAGACCGACGTCGGGTGCTTGTTTATTGAAAACCTTTGGGCTCCCTACTACACGAGAACCTGCGTTTTCCAGCTCCGACCGCGTCGCGCCACGTAACCTGTCCGACCCTGCCTAGTTGTTTTTTTGTGTTTGTGGATATATATTTAGTAAAGACATTTTTCCGTTTTTAGTCTTCATGTCTCTCTTCTTTTGGGTTCGCTGGCACATTTGGCTCACCGATCTCGTTGGGGCTTAACACAGGTCTCATTGATTATGGTCCAGTGGCTGGACCATAACACCCATTGACATGAAGTGCCTGGAGAAACTTGTCATGTCACCCATAAACTTTACCATCGAGCCAGGTAATTTAAAGTCAGGGTTATGTGAGGTGTCATCGAGGACTTATCACCCATCTTTAGATGGGTTTTATTGAGAGTAATATTGTTCTTTGAGATTCAAGATTTTTATTTGCCAAATGCAACAAATACAATGGAATGCATACTCTCCATTCCCTCCTGCAGCATGAATTTTTGAAAACACTACTATAAAAATATAAATACTATACACAATAAAAATGAACATAAAAAGGACAATAAAGTGACTGATGGCTGGTAGTCCTTGTACGGATGCTGTGGAACTGGCGACCGGACGGTAGGTGGGAGAAGAGATGGAGCCCAGGGTGGTTGCAGTCCATTGTGATGAAGATGGCCTTCTTCTGACATCTGATCCTAAAGAATAGATTAGATTAGATTCAATCTTATTGTCATTGCACAAGTACAGTACAGCGAAAATAATTTAGCATCTAACCAGAGTGCAAATGTTGCAGTAAGGTGCATGGTAATATATAATGTAGAGGTTTAGTAAGATGTGTGATATGTGCAGAATTATAGGTAAATATATATATACACGGGTAAGTATACAGGTAGTGAGCAGCAGTAGGCAGTTATATCAGCAGTCTCCTCAATGCATGGAAGTGCACACCCGATGATCTTTTCCGCTGTCCTCAGGAACCTCTGGATGGCTTTCTTGTCCCGTGCAGTGGTGTTGCCGTACCACACAGTGACGCCACTCGTCAGGACGCTCTCTACAGTGCCTGGAGGGAACATCCAGCGTTATCACTGTTATGAAGTCATTCAGTATTTCTTTAGTTGACACTTTTATCCAAAGTAACCTGCTTTGAATCTGTTGATGCATTCATGAGAAGGAGAAGGAGAGTGAGGCGTCTAGTTGTAGGACATCTGCAGCCATTGGGGGTCCACTGCAGACATTGGGGATCGAACCTGGTACCTGACCTAGACTTGGGACTCCACCCACCCCCCACAAACCTGGCACAAACCATCCAAATAATTCACTCTCTACCAAACTGCACCCGCTGGATACACCTATAGGGACCAACCCCGCCAGGATGGGCGCAGTGGTGGCAGAGCAACATTTCACAGACAAACAATCAAAACCAGCACAATATCCATTTCCATTTACATTTAGGGCATTTGGCAGACGCTTTTATCCAAAGCGACTTACAAGGTGTACATTAGTTGAAGCAGACAATAGCATAACGCTGAGGTACGCAAACATAAAAATAGAGCACCCTAATATCCACCCCCCCTATTTGAAACATCTTGCTTTAAACTGTCCCCCCAAACCAAACCCCTCTTTTCCCTCTGATCTATCTGAATTCCTAACCCAGCTCTGTGCCATATCTCCATCAGTTATTCTATGATGTGATGTGATCCATTTCCACTCTCCTGACTGCAAAACGGCAATAGAAATATTGGATTTTTATTTTTATTTATTATTGTTTATTATTATATATATATTTTTTAAACAACATAGTAACATAGTAACGCAAGACAAACTTGAAATGATAATAATTATAATACTAATAAAGGACACACACTAGATGTGGTCTGCACCTCTGGCATCACCAGTCACAACCTTACCAAGACTGACCTCACAATCTCCAACCATCTGGCTATCACCCTGGACATCGTCATTCCCACCCCTCTGGTCAAACAGGAACGCTCCATTACATTCCTTAACCTCAAACCCATACATTACCCGGATCCTACCTCCTAGCGCTAAGTCGATTGTCTAAGTAGATTTTTAGGTAGATATTGTTATATATAGTTTGCCAACTTATTGTACTTTTACCTTATTGTACTTTTACCTGAGCACTGGTTCAGTTCTTTGAGACTTGTTAGAAATATAATGCACTTTTGACTTCTGGTGACAAGTTGTTCTCTTTGTTGAAACACATTATTGTCAGTCATTTTGTATATAAGCGTCTGCTAAATGACCTGGTCTCGACCCTGAGGTCCCCAACAACTACCGGCCCATATCCAACCTCCCCTTCCTGTCCAAAGTCCTTGAGTGAGCTGTTGCAGCTCAACTCAACAACAATAACCTCTACGAACCCTTCCAATCCGGCTTTCACACCTTTCACAGTACAGAAACTGCACTACTAAAAATAACCAATGACCACCGATCCTTCTCATTGCTGAATCTGGCTCCGTAACCATCCTAATTGTCCTATGTGTCAAATTCTCTGCTGCCATGGCCTCTGCTTCCATTGCTATGCGGACGACACACAACTTTACCTCTCCTCCAAGACCATCACGCCAACCACCCACTCCACCCTCACCACCTGCCTTTCTGATATAATAACATGGATGCAACAGAACTTTCTCCAACTCAACTGCAATAAATCGGAAATACTCAGACGGCCTAAACTCCTTCACCCAGTCCGCCCAGACTTTCTCTATCAACATTGATGGTTCCATTGTCACCCCCTCCACCAATGTCCGCAACCTAAGCACCATCCTCGACCCCACCCTCTCATTCCTACCACACGTTATATGTAATAACATGGCCCGTCCCTACCTCTCGGACCTCCTCCCTCGTCACACTCCTTCCTGTCGCCTCAGGTCCGCTGACACCAACAGCCTGATAGTCCCCAGGACTGAACTACGGACCTGGGGAGACAGGGCCTTTTCAGTTGCTGCACCGTTCCTCTGGAACGCCCTCCCCAACCACATCCGTCAGGCAACAACCATACCATCCTTCAAACAACCACCCTACCATCCTTCAGACAACCACCCTACCATCCTTCAAACAACCACCCTACCATCCTTCAAACCACCACCCTACCATCCTTCAAACAACCTCCCTACCATCCTTCAAACAACCATCCTACCATCCTTCAAACAACCACCCTACCATCCTTCAAACAACCACCCTACCATCCTTCAAACAACTACCCTACCATCCTTCAAACAACCTCCCTACCATCCTTCAAACAACCACCCTACCATCCTTCATACAACCACCCTACCATCCTTCAAACAACCACCCTACCATCCTTCAGACAACCACCCTACCATCCTTCAAACAACCACCCTACCATCCTTCAAACCACCACCCTACCATCCTTCAAACAACCTCCCTACCATCCTTCAAACAACCATCCTACCATCCTTCAAACAACCACCCTACCATCCTTCAAACCACCACCCTACCATCCTTCAAACAACCACCCTACCATCCTTCATACAACCACCCTACCATCCTTCATACAACCACCCTACCACACCAAACATATATACATGTCAACTATTTTATCAGTCTTATATGAATCTATAGTGCAATTTTACCATGTCTGTAAAGCGCCTTGGGTGTCCAGAAAAGCGCTATATGAAATTGAATGTATTATTATTATTATGAACCTGACATTATGGAAAATATTTATTAATTATTTTATTTACAGTATTTTATTGACAGAATAACCCAAAGACAACAGTGAGATTAGGAAAACTTTCAAACAATCCAAAAAGACACAGAAATGAACAAATAACATTGAAACATAAACCAGCCTAGCAATGCAGTTCTCTAGCTAGCAGCAAAACTCTACAATAATAAAAATATGTAAATTAAATATTACATTCAATGAATCAGTATTCCAAACTCGACTCAATTTAGACCAACTTCTTGAATTGATGACTTGCAAGTGATGTCAAATCAAATTAAAATACGACCAAAGAACCGGAAGTTGGCCATGTTGGTGGAGATACAATCGGCAACACACTCACTATTAGTCAGCCGTTCTTTCAGTCATGCCGTATATTTGGTATTTACAGTGTATAATTGTGGTGAAAGTGGCCAAATACCTTCTATAATCAAACATTAAAGGGAGCAAACTCTGGCACTCGAAGAAGGCGAGCATGGGTTAATAACGTTGACAAATGTTAGTCTACCTGTGTGTGTCACAGTTTTGCATCCCTGTCTCCACATCAATCTCCCGGATAGCCATGTTCCCCGTCCCTGTCTCCACATCAATCTCCCGGATAGCCACGTTCCCCGTTCCTGTCTCCACATCAATCTCCTGGATAGCCACGTTCCCCGTCCCCGTCTCCTCCTCCCACTACGCTCTACCAGATAGCCACGCCCCCTTGTTAATTCTAACCCGCAGCTGCAGCGCATCACAATTCACGTTGCTATGTACCGCCGGACACTCACACGGCGCTGGATTATCACACACACACACACTCTGATTCTCGGAAGCCTCACGCCTGCATCAAGTCCCGTATCGTATCCTGGTTTTTGATTCACTGTGTTTGACCATTGCCTGTTTTTGCCTCTACATTTTTGTACCTTTGCCTCAACCCTCGACAACCGGTTACCGACCTCTGCCTTGACCACGTTTTGGGATTTTGCCCCGTCTGTACCTTATGCCTTTTGCTCGCATTAATCAGTGTGTGCGCCGATCAATAAACACCTGTTGTACCTGGCTTCTACCTGTCACTCTGCTTTTGGGTCTCACCTACACCCAGCAATGACAGTGTGTGTAGCCATCATTTCATCTCAGGTAATCTAGATTTTTAGTTCTTACTAATTATTAAACTAATACTCTTCGCACTACGCAAACAATTGGGCGAAGAGTTATCTCATTGTGTTTGATCATTTAGGAGCGCCGGCGAGGTTGTATGACAGAAACAATCCTGACTGTTCAAGTTCAAGTTAAGTTTATTGTCACAAGTGTAAGCAATGACTGAAAATTGTATGTGCAATACCCAACCCTGACAGTAGTTATAAAAAACAGAATACAATAACAAATAAGTTAAAAAGTACAAAACTGTATAAGTTAAATATATAAAAATGCAAAATATAAAATGCAATATATCAGCACAGAAAAATAGCTATATATATATATATATATATAAATCAATGTAATAAAATATACATTGTTATATGCTATACAGCCTTGTTCAGCAGCCTGATGGCCTGACTGTGGAAGCTATCTCTGAGTCTGTTTGATACCACTTGATACTGCGGTATCGCCTGCCTGACGGTAACAGTGAGTACAGTTGGTGGCTGGGGTGGGCAATGTCTTTATGATGCGTTTGGCCTTGGCCACGCACCGCTGGTTGTATATATCCAGGAGGGAGGGGAGCTCACCTCCAACGATATACTGGGCCGTCCGCACCACCCTTTGAAGCGCTCTGCGCTCGAGTGCGGTGCAGTTCCCGTACCAGGCGGTGATACACCCTGTAAGAACACTCTCGATGGTGCCGGTATAGAATGTTCTCAGGATGCGGGGGCCCATGATGAATTTCCTCAGACGCCTGAGGAAATACAGGCGTTGTTGGGCCCTTTTCACCACGTGTGTGGTGTGCGTGGACCATGTGAGGTCCAACGAAAAAAAAACATGGCAGGTAACACGGAGGTAACACGGAGCAAATGAAGTCCTTGACCAACCTCTCGAAGCATTTGCTGACAATCGAGGTGAGCGCTACAGGTCTATAGTCGTTCAGGCAGGTTACCTTGGGTTGTTTAGGGACAGGCACGATAGTGGACATCTTGGAGACCGTGGGAACAACAGCCTGGGACGGGGAGAGGTTGAAGACAACCTGGTCTGCGCATGCTCTGAGGACGCGGCCCGGGATGTCGTGGGGGCCTGCCGCCTTACGGATGTTCAACCGGGTGGGCTGGGCGCCTACTCAAAACACGGGTTAACATCGATGCTTCAGCTGCTCAAAGAGATGATGGGGTGGTGAATAGGACAAGGAAAATAACGTTGAATGAAGCAGTGGAGGCTTTGGACAGAGCACACCTAGAGGAAGTTCAAGCTAGGGAGGAAAAGCCATCCTGTCCATGTTAGTAAATTTCATATTAACATGAGCAAACCAAACAAAATCTACAGTATTTTGATCACTTCTTTAACATAAATATGTTTTATTTCTTATTATTCTAATTTGAACTTCCCTTTCGTCGAGTGTGAGAACAACAAAAACCTGCCAAGCTGAAAATATCCTCATGAATAGTTTGCTACAACAGGCTACTCAACAGCTGGTAAATAACTCAAATCCTCAGAATTCAGACCTTTATAAAGCGTATGGGTCCAAACCACATATATCAACCTCTTTCTTCTGTCTGACCTTTTCTGGCCCACTCAGATTGGTGTAATAATCAGAATAACAGTTTGTTGTGAGAGCGTTTACGACGGCAGGCATGTTTGATGTTTGTTTATCCACCAATATGGCGGAAGCTCATGACATTGCATTTTTGGTCACGTGCTTGCAAGTCATCGATACGAATCTTTAAACATTATTTTAAACATCATAAATATTATAAAACAAAATAACATATTTCAAACGCTACAAGGTGAACCGAACCAAAATGGCCGTCTACAGGCGAGGTGGTGTTGCCATGGTTTCCGAGTGACAGATTGGAGGTTTAAGTCGGTGAGTTCATCAAATCAATCACAAATACAGTGATTACATAAATCACTGTATATAAATAAAAGTAAATATGAATGTTATTGTAATTGATCACACAGCATGTGAAGTTAGCTGAAGGCTGTTAGTAATGATTGTAAATGAGCAGCAGTCTACTCTGTGCTGCTTTAAGCTGAACGGGAGAAGAGTCTTCATGGTTCAGTTGACCCTAAACAGGAAGGAAGAACAAGACAGGATGAACCCATTTAGCATGAGTCAAGATATCAATGTGATTATGTTAAGAAAATACTGTTACTATATTACTGTGATGATGTTAAGATAATACTGTTACTATATTACTGTGATGATGTTAAGATAATACTGTTACTATATTACTGTGATGATGTTAAGATAATACTGTTAATATATTACTGTGATGATGTTAAGATAATACTGTTAATATATTACTGTGATGATGTTAAGATAATACTGTTCATATATTACTGTGATGATGTTAAGATAATACTGTTACTATATTACTGTGATGATGTTAAGATAATACTGTTACTATATTACTGTGATGATGTTAAGATAATACTGTTAATATATTACTGTGATGATGTTAAGATAATACTGTTCATATATTACTGTGATGATGTTAAGATAATACTGTTACTATATTACTGTGATGATGTTAAGATAATACTGTTAATATATTACTGTGATGATGTTAAGATAATACTGTTACTATATTACTGTGATGATGTTAAGATAATACTGTTACTATATTACTGTGATGATGTTAAGATAATACTGTTACTATATTACTGTGATGATGTTAAGATAATACTGTTAATATATTACTGTGATATATTGCAGTAATGTTCTGTAAATATATGATCACCCTCCTTTAAAATGTTGTGATGTCACCAAATACTGACTCTGTGTTCAGAGGTTGGGCCTCAGGAGCTGGATTCTGTTCCCCAGGGACCTCAGAGCTGGTGTCAGAACCTGGTAAGTAGCAGAATGTGAGGAGGGGAATTCATGACTGAGCTCGATGTATCTTGGCCAACAGAGCTGTATAGTCCAGTAAGCTAGATGTATCTAGGTCAACAGAGCTGTATAGTCCAGTGAGCTAGATGTATCTAGGTCAACAGAGCTGTGTAGTCCAGTGAGCTAGATGTATCAGATGTGGTCAACAGAGCTGTATAGTCCAGTGAGCTAGATGTATCAGATGTGGTCAACAGAGCTGTGTAGTCCAGTGAGCTAGATGTATCAGATATGGTCAACAGAGCTGTGTAGTCCAGTGAGCTAGATGTATCAGATGTGGTCAACAGAGCTGTATAGTCCAGTGAGCTAGATGTATCAGATGTGGTCAACAGAGCTGCATAGTCCAGTGTCTTTGAGTGGCAACATATTATGCACTTCACCGGGGCTGCATATCCAGTGATCCAGGGTGGGGTAGTTCCCTGCTAACTAGAGAGGCATCTCTCTACCAAAGCTCTATTTGTTGAGCATATGCTAGACAGAAGAGGAGGAAACACCAGAGCAAAAATATATTATGGTCTGCTGCCTCACTCCGTTTAACTTTGCCAACAACAAAGCAAGATTTTAACGGTTTACTCCTGTTTTTTAAGTGTTCCTTCTTTGAGTAACTATGCATGGTACGGTCGTCAACCCGTAAGAGCTTTCACTCACTCCGCATACCAATGACTGACCACTGACACCAACCAGTGTCAGTCCGAGCTCGCTCGACCAGATGATGATGATAGTCCAGTGACCTAGATATATCTTGATCAACAGATCTGTATAGTCCAGTGAGCTAGATGTATCTAGGTCAACAGAGCTGTATAGTCCAGTGAGCAAGATGTATCTAGGTGAAGAGAGCTGTATAGTCCAGTGAGCTAGATGTATCTATGTCAACAGAGCTGTGTAGTCAAGTGAGCTAGATGTATCTAGGTCAACAGAGCTGTATAGTCCAGTGAGCTAGATGTATCTAGGTCAACATAGCTGAATAGTCCAGTGAGCTAGATGTATCTAGGTCAACAGAGCTGTATAGTCCAGTGAGCTAGATGTATCTAGGTTAACAGAGCTGTATAGTCCAGTGAGCTAGATGTATATAGGTTGACAGAGCTGTATAGTTCAGTCCAGAGACTCTCATCCAATGCTGAAGTGTTAATGTGCAGTAAAAACACATTTGAATCACCAGCCAATCGTCGCTTGGCTGAATCTAAGGATCTGTTGTAACAGTGGTAAATATCTGACTGTTATTATACTTTGATATTCTTAATGCCACAACATCATTGTGAACACGACACTAGAGAAGGTTCTTCATTAGGAGATGGAGACCACTAGTGTATGACCACAACCAATCAGATTGTAGGAACGGACGCAGCGAGGGGGAAGGAAGTAGGAGCAGGTGGAGTTCAGGTGTTGGTCCTCCTGAAGAGTTGGATTCACTCACCGTTCCTCCTCTTGGACACAAAGACTCCAACACCGATTCCAACAGCAGCGAGGAGAACCACAGACCCAATGATGATGCGGGTGCAGAAACCTTCAGGGAAATCAAGAGATCCATCACTCATCCATTCCTCCACCCTTGAACCACATGTCTATGGACACGTAATGCTACATACCAACACAACGGCAATATGACTACTCCAGTGGAATCTGTTCTGGAGCTCAGGGTCACTGAGGGACTGACCTTAGCTTAGCTCTATTCATAAGACTCCTTTACCCACAATCCAACGTGTTCCTATGAAGTGAGCCCTTCCTGAGAGCTGTGTGTTTACCACGTTGATGAGGTGGAGACGCCCAACCTCCATCTCATCTCCAGTTGGTCATGATGAGGGCCGGGTCCAGCGGGACCAGGATGTCCTCGATGCCTTTCAGCTGGACCACACACTCGTACCTCGTCCAGTCCTCCGGTGGGACCGACGTCAGGTTCAGGCCAACGCTGACCTGGAAGGTCCCGTCGTGGTTGGGGAGGACCTCCCCGTGGTCCACGTGCTCATGGAGCTCCTGGTGGTCTCTCCTCCAGAACACCACCACCATGTTAGGGTAGAAGCCTGTAGCATGGCACACCACTGGGGAAGAGGGGCTCCTCTGGAGCAGAGACACCGACGGACGCTCTGGACCGAGAGAGAGAGAGAGAGAGAGAGAAAAAAAGCCCTTTATTGAAACAAATACAGTATTAAGAAACAAGAACAAACCATCCTTTTTTTTAAAGGATAGACATAATTCATCTTCATTTTTTAAAGGTACACAGCACTCCCCCCTGAGTCCAGAAGAGGCTAAAGGCTTCAATATTACACACCAACTTATAATAAGAATGCTCTACCCTTATCCTAGCAGCCACTAGTCCTTTCAACACCTGGACTGGGTCTACAGAGCCGCTTTCCTGCATTTGGTTTTTCCTTGTCAGCCAAATGGCCAATTTAGCTGTCCCTGAGATGTAATTGATTAGGGTGTGAACAAGCTTTCTCTTTGAATTGTATTTTGGGCCAAATACATATAATTCATAAGAGAAACATTGTCCAAGCCCCAAGAACCCTAAATAAACCAGCTAGCCTTGTGCAATCAACAAATAAGTGTGCCACAAACAACCTGTGCACTAAGACCACAACCCTCCCCCGTTCTGGGATCCAGGTGTGCCACGTGTCTGTTCTTAGCTATTAACCCATGCACTATCCTCCACTGGAGGTCGCCTGTCCGCTTTTCAACGGGCAGCCCTGTCAGATACCACGTTTAACTGGTACTGGTCTACTCAGTCCTCCCCCTGCCTTGACCAGACAAGAGGCTCCGCTATATAACAGTTCAATCCATGCTATAAAAACACCACCAAACCCAAAAGCCCTTAGCGTGGAAAAAAGATAACCATGGTCAACTCTGTCAAACGCTTTTTCTTGGTCAAGGGACAGGATGCCAATGTCTATATCGTGGAGGTCACACAGGTCAATAGTGTCCCGAACCAGAAAAGGTTGTCCATTATTGTTCTATCCGGAACACGGTTGGTCCATATGAATAATCAAACTCATAAAATGCTGGTTGGACAGTTGAACAACGCTTTTGACAGTATTTTAAAGCCCGCACACAGCAAGGCAAAAGGTCTCCAGTTTTTGACTAGTGCCAAGTCTCCCTTTTTCGGTAGGAGTGACAACACGAACGCCCTTCGACATGAAGTTGGAAGTGACCCCTCCCGATAGAGGCTAGTTGTCCAATAGCCGTGGTTAGCTCCTCCGGCGTTAGGTCGTCGTCTAAACCTGCCTTTTTGGTCTCCGTTAGTTGCGGAAGGTCTTTCAACAGAGCTGCAGTTCATTGTGGATCACATTCCCCTTCTGCATAGAGCTCTGTGTAAAATCCCACTGCAAGGCTCCTTATCTCCACTGGATCCGTTGTGATGCTTCCATCTGGAAGCTTCAGGCAGTTGAATTGCTTTCTAGAGGCTATCTTTTTAGGTTAAAAAAGAAGGAGGTTGGGGCATCAATGTCCCTCATGTTTGTGAAATGTGCCCTGACCAGTGCCCCTTTAACCCTCTCCTGCATCAAAAGGCCTAAATCCCTCTTTTTCTCCTGAAGAAGCTGAAGGCTTCCAGGATGTGGTTGGGTTCTTAGACCTTGCTCGATGTCTTTAATACAACCTTCAAGCCCCTGCATTGCCGCTTTAATGTTGGCGGTAGAGAAAGAGGTGTATTGATCTGTACCTTGCCAACCTCCCACCAACTACGCTTGGACACAAAATCACTTTTCTTTGACCGCCATTGTGTCCAAAACAATCCAAACTCTGGCAGAAAGCGCTTTCCTGGAGTAGTTTGGTGATAAAGTGCCAATGTGATCCAGTTTGAACTGGGGAAAAACATAACTCAATGGTGGTGATCTGTGAAACCCACTGAGCTATAGGGCTGTTGGAACGAATTTCGGTATTCGAATGTAATTCGAATTTGTAAAAAATGAATACTAATCTAATGTAAAAATTAGAATTCGAATGGGTTTTAAAAAAAAATATATATATATATATTATATATTTATATATATTATATATTATTATATATAACAGCAGGAGGTACGTGAGAGAGTAAAATCGGAGCTGATGGTGATTGCGGAGGATTGCGGAGGCTATGAGGAAGACGGGGAGGTAGCAGCCATGGCGAAGGGGACACAGGAGAAAACAGCTCTCGGTGCTATGGGCGATCTTTTTGGGAATGTTTACCAAGGCGCAGAGTCCACAGACGCATCGGGTAGGCCTACCGTGGACATTGGCAATGTGTTGCAACAAGAGATGCTTATCTATGAGAGTGAGACGCCGCTACCCACCGACAGCGATCCATTGTCGTGGTGGAAAGCATCAGGGTCTAAGTACTCCCACATTGCCCAGCTGGCACGACGGTACTTGAGCATCCCAGGCAGCTCGGTTAGAGCAGAAAGGGTTTTCTCCACGGCGGGGATTATAGTTAATAAAAAACGCTCTGCACTCGATCCAGAGAACGTTGATCGGCTTGTTTTTTTGGCGAACAACCTTTAGACCAAATCTTGTTTATGTTTAGTTCTAGTTGGTTACTATATTGCCTGGCCTTGCCTATAGCCTAATTCTACCGTTAGCGCACTTAAACAGCGCACTTTACTTACTGTTATTCTGTTTCATACGAGAAGAGAACTGTTGACAATGTTCATTAAAGTTGACAACTTTATTCATTTTGTGTCTAAGCTTTATCCTTATTTACTTAGCAAGACAGCTATCACCTGGTAATTACATGTTTATTAGTAATACTGAAATGCCCTCTAGTGGACATAATGTAAAACAAGTCAACTACGATGTCATAGTGGCAGTGGCAATTCATAAGCCCGTTTTTACAGTGTGTGTAGATAGATAAATAGTACATATTAATAAGTCAAAATTGACCATTAAATATTCGAATATAATTCGAATTTAAAAAAATAATAATGAATGAAATTCGAATGGGATAATAGAGGAAATTGACAGCCCTACTGAGCTAATGATGCTCCTAACTAGTTTCAAACTATCACCCTGTGCAATATAAAACCTGTCTAAAGGTGCACCACTAACCTTACTTCCCACCACCTTAACCCATGTGTACTGCCCACCACCTAAACCCATGTGTACTGCCCACCACCTTAACCCATGTGTACTGCCCACCACCTTAACCCATGTGTACTGCCCACCACCTTAACCCATGTGTACTGCCCACCACCTTAACCCATGTGTACTGCCCACCACCTTAACCCATGTGTACTGCCCACCACCTAAACCCATGTGTACTGCCCACCACCTAAACCCATGTGTACTGCCCACCACCTTAACCCATGTGTACTACCCACCACCTTAACCCATGTGTACTGCCTAGCAGTTGGATGCTTAACCTCCAGGCGTCCATGAGATCTAGTTTAATGAGGAGCCTCCTTAAACAGGCAGATGATGGCAGGTGGGGTTCCTCACTCATCCACAATGCAATTACAATCCCCGCCGAGAACAATGTGTTCTTGGGAATGGTTGTGTAGCACTGTTCCTATTTTATTGAAAACCTCTACTCTGTCACTGCCAGTATTTGGAGCATAGACATTGACAAAGCAGAAAACAAAGCCCTCAATTTCCGCCCTCACTAAAAGCCCCCTCCCCTTCACCAGCTCATCATGTGATAGCATGCGGGCATTTAGACCAGCAGAAAACAAAATGGCCACACCTGCACTAACGTTGGTGCCATGACTGTACATCCTCTGGCCCTCCCACCAAAGATCCCAATCACTCTCATTACTCAAATTCCTGCAGGAAAACCACATCAATGTTTTTAAACCTGCAGTCTTTTAATAAAGACCTCTTTAGTTTAACCCTCCCTCCATTCATGTTTAATGAGGTAAAGACTCCGCCACCGAATCCCCAGCCAGAGCCTCAGCGGGCACCACCTCAACCAGCGGAGGGCGCGGCTGTGCTTCCGCCGGCTGAGCGCTACCGATCAGCTGTACTGATCCACCTGCGTTTCCAGCCCCACGATAGACGGCTGAGCGCTGTCATCTCCGGCCTGTCGCTGTTTATGTGGGCATGCACATTTTTTATGCCCAATATCCCGCACTCAAAACACCTCAAACTACCCGTGCTCGCATATACTGTGTAAAAATAATCTCTGTGTTAAACTTTAAACGACACGTCAAGTGTCTGTGACGGGTTCTCTAGAAACATAAAAACGTGTCTGCACAGAGACTGAACATGGGTCAGATTGGGGTCTTTGCAACCAAGAGTTATCGTTTTGAATGCACTCGCGAACTTCCCGAACCTCCGTAGCTCTTGTTCGAGGGCCACGTTAGCGATAAACGGCAGTACACCTGACACGGTCACCCGGGAGAACGGCAATGCCAGCGGAGAGACAAACAGCAGCGAATCTCGGAAAACAACCCCACTTTCAACAATCTGACTTCCTGCATCTATTTCCTTAAGAAAGACCACCACCGCTTTATTCATGCGGGAGGCACATGCTAGTTTATCATAGCCGATCTGCTGGCCGACCGCCAGCAACACCTGCTCCACTGTCACGTCGGGAGCGACCCGAATCCCATGACGGATCGATAGCGGAGGAGTCTCAGAGGACGCCATGGCCACCTGATCCGTCTTCTCCACAAACCGAACACCAAGCTTTAACGTTTTAAATCAAAAGCTGCCTACCTGGTCATGTAGAGAAAATATGAAAAAGATACAGAGGAAAGATCAGAAAGTAGAACCTTTCACATCTTCCGCCAAACACTCGCTCACCCCCGTGCTCTCGGCATGCACCGCGCGCGCGCGCGCACACAGAGAGAGAGAGAGAAGAGAGAAGAGAAGAGAGAGAGAGAGAGAGAGAGAGAGAGAGAGAGAGAGAGAGAGAGACTCTGTCTGTTCCTGGTCCTCCCTGTAGTGTTCCAGTTCAAACACCAGGGACTCAGAGACATCTGTCTGTCGACGCCCACCTGGTCATGTGACTCTACCTGTTCTCTGCAGAGTGCTCTTCCCATAGGCCAGGAACTTCTTCAGCCAATCAACACACTCCTTGGTGAGGTACTTCAAGTATTCATTATGAGCTCTATTCTGATCCCAGCTCTGTTTGGTGGAGAAAGCCTGTGGTTTTGGAGCGATCCATGTCTTGGTCTTCAGGTCAAACGATATGAAGTCCTCTCCATCATAACCATGCTGGAAATAACCACCAGTATCACCATGCTCATCATCCCACTCACAACCATATATAGTCTGAAATATGTGGGAACCTAAGAGAGAGAGCGCGAGAGAGAGAGAGAGCGAGAGCATTAATTGGATTGGCTTTGTCATGTTGAATGACAACTTTTAGACTCAATCTATACACCAATACTTTGAATACTTCTACACGGAGTACTGCTAAACTGAGTACTGCTACACTGAGTACCTCTACACTGAGTACTGCTACACTGAGTACTGCTACACTGAGTACTTCTACACTGAGTACTGCTACACTGAGTACTTCTACACTGAGTACTTCTACACTGAGTACTTCTACACTGAGTACTTACATGAATACTCATGTTCTGAAGTCTGATTTCAGATTCATGTTTTGTATTTGTGTTCATGTGTACTTATGTACTTATTCTATTATTATATGTGTATTTGTATACATGTGTATGTACATGTGTGTATTTATTTGTTATAACATTAGAATGATATATTCATGTTGAGAGTTAAGACATTAGATATAAACTTACCTCCTGTCTGGTTAAAGCAAATCTTTAGGTTCTCAATGCTGACTTTGGAGGTCTCCTGGGCACCAAAAGCCTTTCTAGTGTTCCTCTCCCAGTAGTGTGGGTCGTCTTTGGTGACCTGCTCCATCCACACCTGTCTGGGTTCTGCTCTCTGGCTGTTGCTGTCATAGTGAACGATCTGAACTTCATCCACCATCCCAACAGTCACAAACTCTGGGAAGTTTGAGAGTCCAGACGACGCTGTGGAGAAATACATCAGAGTGGATCTCTGTAGAAAGACAGACAGACAGACAGACAGGTTAATACTGTACATCACTGTAGAGATAGACCCGTGGCTCCGCCCCCTGGCCGGACAGGTAAAACAGGAAGCTTTATCTCAAGTTTTATCTCATTGACATCCTTACATCTTACAACACTTTAAAACACTTTTGTACCATTCTTGCGGACATGGAGAGAATAAACTATTATTTATGAAATAACTTATTTTAACCTTCTTTATGTCTTCTGTTAAGAACGTGAACACAATAGACTTAGTTGTATTTAGTAGTCTATTATCAAAGATGTGGTGTCTGTGTGTGTATTGGAAGTAAATGATGAATGGTGTTGTGGATGAATTAACCCACTAAAACAGCGTCTATTGACGGACACTAAACCAACATGGGTTCAAGTGTGTTTTAAATCAATCCAAAGTGAGTTGTAAGCGGTGTTACCTGAGGACACACCGAGACAACAAAGCAACAGCAGTATCCCTCTTAGCGCCGTCATATCGATGCATCTAGAAGAAAGAGATGGAAGTCGCTTAGGATACAAGCGTCTGCTAAATGACTGTAATGTAATGTAATGTTATAGAATGTAATGTAATGTAATGAGAGAATCAACAGACGAGACTCACACTGCCGCATCTGACGACCAGGAAGCCTGTCGACAAGACGCTAAGGAAGGACAAGGACCAATAGGAACTCAAGAAGGCTCTGACGTCATTATCTACATGAGACTAGAACGTGACGCACACACACAAGTGTCATGTTACTCTTTACTCATTGTTCTTACTATGTAATTTAGTTTAGTTATGTATTATGTTGAATAATATATAATGTTCAGCTATATGTAATGTTCAGCTTTATATAATATTCAGTTATTATGTTCAGTTATATATAATGTTCCGTTTTATATTGTATATAAACATCTATGCCAATAACACAGATTTTCAGCTGTGCAAGTGTGTGTGTGTGTGTGTGTGTGTGTGTGTGTGTGTGTGTGTGTGTGTGTGTGTGTGTGTGTGTGTGTGTGTGTGTGTGTGTGTGTGTGTGTGTGTGCAGCCCTAACTGAACCCTCACCTGTCTGTCGACCAGCCCTTACTGAACCCTCACCTGTCTGTCTACCAGCCCTAACTGAACCCTCACCTGTCTGTCTACCAGCCCTTACTGAACCCTCACCTGTCTGTCTACCAGCCCTAACTGAACCCTCACCTGTCTGTCTACCAGCCCTTACTGAACCGTCACCTGTCTGTCTACCAGCCCTAACTGAACCCTCACCTGTCTGTCTACCAGCCCTAACTGAACCCTCACCTGTCTGTCTACCAGCCCTAACTGAACCCTCACCTGTCTGTCTACCAGCCCTAACTGAACCCTCACCTGTCTGTCTACCAGCCCTAACTGAACCCTCACCTGTCTGTCTACCAGCCCTAACTGAACCCTCACCTGTCTGTCTACCAGCCCTAACTGAACCCTCACCTGTCTGTCTACCAGCCCTAACTGAACCCTCACCTGTTTGGTAGACAGAACATCATAAATTCCGACAAACACACAATAAATGGGTGTGTGAGTGTGAGTGTGAGTGTGAGAGAGAGAGAGAGAGAGAGAGGAGAGAGAGAGAGAGAGACATAGTGAGTGTGTAATGTTCTCAAACATGGCCTCCATCACCGGGTGGGACAGATTGTGGAGGGGGGGGAGAGACGACACACACACACACGCATTTGTGGAGTGTGTGTTGGTGGCTGGTTTAAGCAGCCTCACCTGGCCTGAATTGGACTGATTGGCTGGTGAGGCTGCACACCTGTGGGTCGTTGTAAATCAAGGCCCACAGGTTAAAACAGCCTCCACCACAATTGCGATGAACCGGATTCCTCATCAACCTGTGTCCTTGTCTTCGGGTGGAGCCCGCAAGTAGCCATGTCAATGGCTGGTGGCTGTTCTTCACTGTACTGCACTGTATTCATGATGCTGCTGCCCTACTGGCACTAAAAATGTCTCTCTGTCACTTTATTGTTATTTATGTTGTGTACAGTATTGTTATAGTATAGTGTTGTTTATAGTATAGTACAGAGTATAGTGTTGTTTATAGTATAGGACAGAGTATAGTATATAGTGTTGTTTATAGTATAGGACAGAGTATAGTATATAGTGTTGTTTATAATATATTGTACAGCTTATGGGGGCTTATGGAGGTCAAGCGTGTCTCCAGCTTCAAATTCCTGGGGGTCGACATCTCCGAGGACCTCTCCTCGTTTCCACCAACGCAAGCCTAACACTTAACCCTTAACACTGCCACACTGGTCAAGAAGGCTCACCAGCGTCTCTTCTTCCTGAGGAGACTGAGGAAAACCCACCTGTCCCCTCCGATTCTGGTGAACTGTTACCGGTGTGCCATCGAAAGCATCCTCACCAACTGCATCACAGTGTGGTAGGGCACACTGTGTTGCCCTCCCACCTTGCCCCCCGGCTCTGCTGCCCACCGTACGAACTCTGAACTCTGCTCACTATATCCTATCACCATCAATGTACATTTTTACTGGAACTTCTGTATATATATTTAATCTTCAAATGTTGATACAACTGTATATCCCTGCTGTATATACATTTATATATATATTTATCCTGTTGATATAATTGCAAACCCTTGCACACTACCTGTTGAATACTTACCTGTGTATATGTCTATATATAGATATATATATCCGTGTCTATCACAACTGGACCTTCTGTAGACCGTCTCTACCATTAACCACCTAGAGGCCATTAGAGGAACTACATGCTAGTCTCTGCCATTAACCACCTAGAGGCCGTTAGAGGAACTAAATGCTGGTCTCTACCATTAACCACCTAAAGGCCGTTAGAGGAACTACATGCTAGTCTCTACCATTAAACTCAAATACACAGTGGGCCGAAATTAAGAAATTGCTACAAGTCAAGGGCCGGACGGGTTCAACGTTTATTGAAAACTATGTGCTGCCAAACATAGAGAGCGTTTGAGCAGCCTGGGAGCGTAGATGGGGCATTGTGTCGGGGATGAAACGTGGAAACTCTGCAGCGCCCACAGACTCATATTTTGCCTTCAGTGTGTCACTACATTGGAGCTCGATCAGCTCCATTTGCAGGTTTGATGGTGCGCTTTCCACGTCAGCTGTTCAAACCTGCTTTTTTGGTCTTCAAAATCGGCAAATCGCCGTGTGAAGTCAGCACCAAGTATGCCGAGTTTTTCAGTAAACTGTCTAGTTGGGAAAACAGCGGTAGCGACATGCTCTTTCATTGTTTGGCAGTGCGGGAAATGGCTCAAGTTTTCCTGAAGAATCTGCGTCTCCCACAGGCGCAGCTTGGTTTTAAAAGCCCTCACTGTAGCGTACATGTCAGTGATGACACGGCCCCGCCCCTGAAGCTGCAGGTTTAGCGCATTCAGGTGGCTCGTGATGTCACACAGAAACGCTACTTCACACAGAAACATTTTATTTCGGAGCTCTGATGTGTCTTTCTCTTTGCTTTCCATGAACTCACAGATCTCCTCACGCAACTCGAAAAATCTTTCCAGCACCTTTCCCTGGCTTAGCCATCGCACCTCTGTGTGATAGGGCAAGTCACCATAGTCCGAATTTAACTCCGCCAGAAAAGACTTGAACTGGCGGTGATTTAAACCTCTGGCTCTGATAAAGTTAACCGCTTGTGTTATGATGCTCATTACATGTTCCATTTTCAAGGCTTTGCCACACAACAATTCCTGGTGTATGATGTGATAAGCTGTCAGCTCACTTGTGACATTTTCATCCTGCATCTTTTCTCGGATCCTCCCCACCAATCCACTCTTTTGACCGCACATCGCAGGCGCTCCATCTGTTGTCAGTCCAACAAGTTTATCCCACGGCAGCCCCATTGTATCTACACATCTGGACACCTCTTCAAAGAGATCTTTCCCCGTAGTTGTGCCATGCATTGAGCGTAATCCAAAAAACTCTTCTGTCACGCACAGGCTTGAGTCCACTCCACGGATGAAAATTGACAGCTGGGCAGTATCAGAAGTGTCGGTGCTCTCATCCACAGCAAGGGAGTACGCGATGAAAGCTTTTCCCTTTCCCACAAGCTGTTGTTGGAGATTGGCAGCAAGGTGGCGAACACGGTCAGCAACGGTGTTTCGGCTCAGGCTCACATTTAAAAATGCTTGCCTTTTTTCTGGGCACACGGTGTCGCAAACTTTAATCATGCAGTTTTTGACAAATTCCCCCTCGGTAAAGGGCCGGGATGATTTTGCAATCTCTGCTGCCACAATAAAACTGGCCTTAACAGCAGCCTCGCTTTGTGATTAGGCTTTAGTGAACATAGCCTGCTGTGACACCAGACTTCTTTTAAATTCTTCTACCTTCTGTAGCCTTTGTGTCGTGTCCAGATGCTTGTATTTGTCGTGGTGCTTCGTTTCATAGTGTCTTTTTATGTTGTATTCTTTCATTACAGCCACACTGTCTCCGCACAGAAGACACACAGCTTTGCCCTTTACATCAGCGAACATGTACTGTGCCTCCCACCGGTATTGAAAACCCCTGTTTTCAAAGTCCACCTTTCGCTTAGCCATTTTGTGAGGAGAGGGATGAAAGTTGACAGAAGTGCTGATGAACGAGTGGGGGCACTTGTGATTGGCGCGGGCCTGTGATTGACGTGCCGACGCACGGGCAGTGCATTATGGGATTTGTAGTATTATGGTGGCGCGTATGATATACCAGCGGGCCAGCTCTAATAGTAAATATATTTTGTCATGCGGGCCAAAGATAATTCATTCACGGGCCGGATGTGGCCCGCGGGCCTTGAGTTTGACACATGTGACCTAGAGGCTGTTAGAGGAATTAAATGCTAGTCTCTGCCATTAACCACCTAGAGGCCGTTAGAGGAACTACATGCACGTCTCTATCATTAACCACTAGAGGCCGTTAGAGGAACTACATGCTAGTCTCTACCATTAACCACCTAGAGGCCGTTAGAGGAACTACATGCAAGTCTCTATCGTTAACCACCTAGAGGCCGTTAGAGGAACTACATGCTAGTCTCTATCATTAACCACCTAGAGGCCGTTAGAGGAACTACATGCTAGTCTCTACCATGAACCACCTAGAGGCCGTTAGAGGAATTAAATGCTAGTCTCTGCCATTAACCACCTAGAGGCCGTTAGAGGAACTACATGCACGTCTCTATCATTAACCACCTAGAGGCCGTTAGAGGAACTACATGCTAGTCTCTACCATTAACCACCTAGAGGCCGTTAGAGGAACTACATGCAAGTCTCTATCGTTAACCACCTAGAGGCCGTTAGAGGAACTACATGCTAGTCTCTATCATTAACCACCTAGAGGCCGTTAGAGGAACTACATGCTAGTCTCTACCATTAACCACCTAGAGGCCGTTAGAGGAATTAAATGCTAGTCTCTGCCATTAACCACCTAGAGGCCGTTAGAGGAACTAAATGCTGGTCTCTACCATTAACCACCTAGAGGCCGTTAGAGGAACTAAATGCTAGTCTCTGCCATTAACCACCTAGAGGCTGTTAGAGGAACTACATGCAAGTTTCTATCGTTAACCACCTAGAGGCCGTTAGAGGAACTACATGCACGTCTCTATCATTAACCACCTAGAGGCCGTTAGAGGAACTACATGCAAGTCTCTATCGTTAACCACCTAGAGGCCGTTAGAGGAACTACATGCTAGTCTCTATCATTAACCACCTAGAGGCCGTTAGAGGAATTAAATGCTAGTCTCTACCATTAACCACCTAGAGGCCGTTAGAGGAACTACATGCACGTCTCTATCATTAACCACCTAGAGGCCGTTAGAGGAACTACATGCAAGTCTCTATCGTTAACCACCTAGAGGCCGTTAGAGGAACTACATGCTAGTCTCTATCATTAACCACCTAGAGGCCGTTAGAGGAATTAAATGCTAGTCTCTGCCATTAACCACCTAGAGGCCGTTAGAGGAACTAAATGCTGGTCTCTACCATTAACCACCTAGAGGCCGTTAGAGGAACTACATGCTAGTCTCTATCATTAACCACCTAGAGGCCGTTAGAGGAACTACATGCTAGTCTCTACCATTAACCACCTAGAGGCCGTTAGAGGAACTACATGCAAGTCTCTATCGTTAACCACCTAGAGGCCGTTAGAGGAACTACATGCTAGTCTCTATCATTAACCACCTAGAGGCCGTTAGAGGAACTACATGCTAGTCTCTACCATTAACCACCTAGAGGCCGTTAGAGGAATTAAATGCTAGTCTCTGCCATTAACCACCTAGAGGCCGTTAGAGGAACTAAATGCTGGTCTCTACCATTAACCACCTAGAGGCCGTTAGAGGAACTAAATGCTAGTCTCTGCCATTAACCACCTAGAGGCTGTTAGAGGAACTACATGCAAGTTTCTATCGTTAACCACCTAGAGGCCGTTAGAGGAACTACATGCACGTCTCTATCATTAACCACCTAGAGGCCGTTAGAGGATCTACATGCAAGTCTCTATCGTTAACCACCTAGAGGCCGTTAGAGGAACTACATGCTAGTCTCTATCATTAACCACCTAGAGGCCGTTAGAGGAATTAAATGCTAGTCTCTACCATTAACCACCTAGAGGCCGTTAGAGGAACTACATGCACGTCTCTATCATTAACCACCTAGAGGCCGTTAGAGGAACTACATGCTAGTCTCTATCGTTAACCACCTAGAGGCCGTTAGAGGAACTACATGCTAGTCTCTATCATTAACCACCTAGAGGCCGTTAGAGGAATTAAATGCTAGTCTCTGCCATTAACCACCTAGAGGCCGTTAGAGGAACTACATGCTAGTCTCTACCATTAACCACCTAGAGGCCGTTAGAGGAACTACATGCAAGTCTCTATCGTTAACCACCTAGAGGCCGTTAGAGGAACTACATGCTAGTCTCTATCATTAACCACCTAGAGGCCGTTAGAGGAACTACATGCTAGTCTCTACCATTAACCACCTAGAGGCCGTTAGAGGAATTAAATGCTAGTCTCTGCCATTAACCACCTAGAGGCCGTTAGAGGAACTAAATGCTGGTCTCTACCATTAACCACCTAGAGGCCGTTAGAGGAACTAAATGCTAGTCTCTGCCATTAACCACCTAGAGGCTGTTAGAGGAACTACATGCAAGTTTCTATCGTTAACCACCTAGAGGCCGTTAGAGGAACTACATGCACGTCTCTATCATTAACCACCTAGAGGCCGTTAGAGGAACTACATGCAAGTCTCTATCGTTAACCACCTAGAGGCCGTTAGAGGAACTACATGCTAGTCTCTATCATTAACCACCTAGAGGCCGTTAGAGGAATTAAATGCTAGTCTCTACCATTAACCACCTAGAGGCCGTTAGAGGAACTACATGCACGTCTCTATCATTAACCACCTAGAGGCCGTTAGAGGAACTACATGCAAGTCTCTATCGTTAACCACCTAGAGGCCGTTAGAGGAACTACATGCTAGTCTCTATCATTAA
>CM051021.1:3342920-3407256 GCA_027704905.1 Muraenolepis orangiensis | reverse complement strand
AGCAGGCAGTAGGTCCATAATGACGTCATCTAATATTTACCAGCAGACTGGCAGGTTAACGCTAGGTGACGTCACTATAGAACGCCCTAATGAAGCCAGGTCATTGTATTTAAAGTCAGGTTATGTGAGGTGTCAACATCGAGGACTCATCATTTATTTTTAGATTGGTTTTATTAAGAGTAATATTGTTGTATCATAAACCATCACTCCACATTACACAGGCTGACTTCTAAACCCTTAATATCATTAATATTTCTTATTATATTAATGTTACAGCAGCCTCCGTTTTTCACCTTACAAAATGAGTAGCCGTAGATTCTCTAGCGCGTTTCTGCATGAAAGTCACGCAATCAGTTGGTTTCCCGCATGTCATTAATATAACTGCACACAACTGAAGGGAACATGAGCGTTATCACTGTTAGGAAGTCATTCAGTATTTCTTTAGCTTTAGACACTTTTATCCAAAGTAACCTGCGTTGAATCTGTTGATGCGTTCATGAGGAGAGAGACGTCTAGATCTAGGACACCTGCAGGTTCACTGCAGACATTGGGGATCGAACCCGGTACCTTTTAGACTTCACTCCACCCACAACCCAGCTACTACCATCTCCTGCCCCCCCCCCCTCGTATGTGCAGACACTTTGATCACCGTTTAGACTGTTTCGGTGTAAACTCAAATACATGACGGGACTTTTGAGAAACGGCCCATAAATAAGAGGACAGAGAATGACCATTGCTCTAACAGGGGCTTAATGCTTTTGTTCTGGATCAGTTAAACGCCATCACTTGAGGCTTTCATTCCGATATGACGTTATCATTGTGACCTGAATACACACCAGTAGAACCACACTCACCCACACAGAGAAAGGCATACGGTATATACAGCTAAACAACTTGGCACTGCAGACACCCGGGAAAAGACTAAGAAAACTAAATGGGTCAAACGTGGGCGTTGAGACATATTTACACTTTCTCTGTCCTGTACGACAAACACAACAGTCTGCTACATCCTGTGTGTGTGTCAGGGTTTCTCTCACTCACTTGCATGTCCCTTCTTATCTCATGTTTTAACTGAAAAAAATCAACATTTATATCCGCCGGTTCTTGAAGCGGATCAATCAGCAAAAGGAGGGACAAAGAAAAGGCCGCCGTGAGGACCAATGGGTGTGGCCAGATGTTGAGAAGGGGGAGAGGTTTAGAAGCCCAGCGGGTGAGGGGAGACCACGCCCCCGTTCTCCACCACGGCGGCGGAGATGGCGCGCAGGTTGTTGAACAGCTGCCTGGATTGGCTGGAGCGCAGGGTGCGGAGGTCGCGTGTGATCCGGTCGTGAGCCTGGGGATAAATGATACCTCACAAGGTCAACTCAGTAAAGGAACAGTAAAGGAAACACTTCATTTCTTTACATACAAACCTTTTGGCAATGCTGACGCCAATAGATCTCATGTAGAGATATGACCTATAGATTCATCTGATGTTCAACATTTATATTGACAGAGATGCACAAACTGCAGTGTAAAAACAACAACAACCCAGGCTTCCTGGACCAATCGCATGATAACAGAACAAGGAGTGAAATTGGGATGAAACTGAGGGAGAGACCTTACCTCCACACACCAGGTCTCACACAGCATCTTCTCATGCTGGGCCGAGGGGTGACCCTGACTCAGAGAACGGGACGCCCTGCACACACACACACACACACACACACACACACACACACACACACACACACACACACACACACACACACACACACACACACACACACACACACACACACACAATTCAGCTTTCAGGAGGGTAAACCAGATATGTGAGAGTGAGAGAGTTGGAGATTTACTGTAGGGCGAGAGAGAGAAAAGGGGAGGGAGACAAGGCTAGACAGACGCTTAAGCCTCGTTTCCACCAAGCTGTTTTGAGAGCCGGTTCGGAGCCCGCGCGTCATCGCGAACCAGTTATTTGGGTTTCCACCGCAATGGAGCCACTTTCTGGCTCCGTTAAGTGGTTCGTTTGCGGCTCCACTTCGAAGCTGGGCTGGCCAGACGGCTCCACTACGTCAGGGGCTGGGGGCGGGGCTTATCGGGGCTGGGGGCGGGGCTTATCGGACAAACTCAAAACAAACTCAAAGTTTTTTTCCGCCATCTTTAAAATCAGTAAAATTCTCCGTGGACGTGAAGGTGACAGTGGTCCGTGGACGAGACAAACTGCATTTGTTTGCGTTGTTGTCCTCGGCAGAAGGTCACAATAAACTAGAGGAGCTTCTAGAACAAACCGCTATTAGAAAAACTACAGCATGAGATGTCTTCAGCGGGGGACAGAACCGAGGAGCTAATCGATAACAAACTGGACGATACGAGGGGCTAATCGATAACAAACTGGACGATACGAGGGGCTAATCCATAACAAACTGACAAAACATAATACAAGATGACAGTTTTGAAGAAGAAAAGGCAAATGGTCCCTTCTGTTTAAGTACTCTTAATGCAGTACTATTAATGCAGCTCTAACGTCAAGTCCATTTTATTAGTATAGTATATTATATTAGTATATAGTATATTAATATATCACAGTTAGGGGCTTCAACGTAATCGCGTCCATAGCACTAAAGACGAGCAGCTGTTTGTAGCCTCAAAGCCAGGCGCAACACTTTTCCATCCATCATGTAATATACTGGTGTGGAAGTTGGCGCGAGCTGCTGGGAAAGCAGAGACGTTAACAGTGACGTCATGACGTGGCTCTCGTCGAAAAAGGCAGTGGAAACGCAAACCAGTTTTTTGCCGGCTCTCGTGCCACCCGAGAGCTAGAACTAGGCTTGCTTTGGTGGAAACGAGGCATTAGAGAGAGCGAGAGATTAGGATGGAGGGGGTGAGACCAAAAGAGAATAAAGGGTGTTTTGGGCTAACCGGCGTGTTTCCTACCTTGACAGGACGACCCCCATGGCGTACAGGTCAATGGCGCAGTCCGCCACGCGCTTCAGTACAAACTGCTCGTCTGCAAACCACAGACACACACACACACACTTTGACCACCAACACTATCTACACAACTGTTCAACAGCCTGTCAATGGCATCATTACGACCCGATGATGTCATCGAGGTCAGCCTTGAGCTTTCTCAGACACACTCAAATGCACACACGCACTCAAGCACAAGGCCAAACACACACACACACACAGCCAAACACACACTTACCGATGATCTTCTTCCCGTGTTTGATCAGCAGGTCCTCGACGACAACGCCAAACTGTTCGATGGCCTTGACCGTCTGGAGATCAAACACAGAGGATGTAGCAGACATCACCGGAGCCGCGGGTTTGATTCCCAATGGGGACAGATGACTTGGGTCAACGGTGGGTTTGAACCCTTAACTATCCCAAGGCTTTTGTTTTTCCGATGGCATGCGTTTCAATATATGGATATAGATTTGCCGTTATATTATACATTAAGGACATATACTGTGGTTATACTGTGTATATAATGAGGTCAGTGGATTGCATTTGGTCTGCATTGTGTTGGCTCAGGGGTGAACATTAAAATCAATACATAAACTAAATCAATAATAACCAGACACTCACCAAGTCCCCACTTTGAGCCAGTTCAGGGTGAATGTTCCCCTGCAGAGTGAGACCACTGGCCAGACCCGCCTTCCTGAAAACACCAGACAGACAGACAGACAGACAGACAGACAGACAGACCCTTAATCTCTCAGTCCTTGGTGTGATGCTCGGAGGGCCGAATAGGCCTTCAGCACAGAGGGGTGACCATACAGGCCAACACAAAGAGTCAAACAGGTGGAGCGCATGAAGCATGATGGTCTGTAGGAGAGCGGAGGACCAACCTCTTGGCTCTCTTGGTCAGCTCCTCAGCCAGCAGCCCAGCGTTACCCAAGGGGCTCTTCATGGCACTCTGCAGGCTCTTCAGCTGGGTCCCAGCGCTCTGTGGGACACACACACACACACACACACACAAACACACACACACACACACAAAAACACAAAAACATTGATACAGAACTAATATCACAACGTATATGGTCCTACGTACAGCTCGACACCAAGCTTAGAGGTCTAGGCGTGCCGCCATTCACGTGCAGCTGGATACCGGACCTCCTGTCGGACCGCCGCCAGGTGGTGAGGATGGGCAGCACCACCTCAGAGCCTCAACACGGGAGCCCCCCAGGGATGTGTGCTGAGCCCTCTCCTCTACTCCCTCTACAACCACGACTGCATGGCTATGCACAGCTCCAACGTCATGATCAAGTTTGCTGACGACACGACAGTGATGGGCCTGATCGCCGGCGACGACGAGACAGCCTACAGGGAGGTTGGATTGCTAGAGCAGTGGTGCCAGGAGAACAGTCTCGCCCTCAACATCAAGAAGACCAAGGAGCTGATCGTGGACTACCATGAGCAGAGAGGAGAGCACGGCCCTATCTCCATCGACGGTGTTGCAGTAGAGAGGGTCAGCAGCTTCAAGTTCCTCGGCGTGCACATCTCCGAGGACCTCACATGGTCCACGCACACCACACACGTGTTGAAAAGGGCCCCCCGCATCCTGAGAACATTCTACACCGGCACCATCAAGAGTGTTCTTACAGGGTGTATCACCGCCTGGTACGGGAACTGCACTGCACTCGAGCGCAGAGCACTTCAAAGGGTGGTGCGGACGGCCCAGTATATCGTTGGAGGTGAGCTCCCCTCCCTCCTGGATATATACAACCAGCGGTGCGTGGCCAAGGCCAAACGCATCATAAAAGACAATGCCCACCCCAGCCATGAACTGTATTCACTTTTACCTTCAGGCAGGCGATACCGCAGTATAAGTGCCGCACAAATACACTCAGAGATAGCTTCCACAGTTAGGCCATCAGGCTGCTGAATAAGGGCGTATAGCAAATAACAATGTATATTTTATTACATTGATTTATATTTCCATATTGCTCTTTTTCTGTGCTGATATATTGCATTTTATAAATTGCATTTTTATTTTTATATATTTAACAGTTTTGTTTTTTTAAACTTCTTTTATTCTATTCTGTTTTTATTGTATCTTATTTTTATAACTGCTGTCTCTCGTCAGGTATTGCACATGAGATTTTCACTCACTGCTTTATATTTGCGTAAACTGTGAAGTGACAATAAAACTTGACTTGACTCGTTTTCTATGATTTGCTTGATAAATCGTCAAACTAAAAGAGTTCATGTGTGACAGTTCTTATTAATTGATAATTTGCCTGCGTATTCACACAGATTTCCACCACAACACACACACACACACACACACACACACACACACACAGTTACATTTTTCTTTGATCTTTGTATTTACAGACAGCACCATTTGTGAGGTCTCCATCAGGGTCTCGTTGTAGGGTGTGTGTATGTGTGTGTGTGTATGTGTGTGTGTGTGATTGTGTTTGTGTGTGTGTGTGTAGGTGTGCGCAAGTGTGCAAGTGTGTGTGTGTGGTAGACGGTGAACCCCAGAGTAACTGCAGCACTGCCACAACGTATTAAAGTGTCTTAAAGTATTTAATAAACTTCTCCTCATGTGACATGTGTGTATCACTCTCTCTGTCTCTCTCTCTGTCTCTTTCTGTCTCTCTGCCTCTCTCTCTATTAGTCTGTCTCTCTTCCTCTCTCTCTATTAGTCTAGCTCTCACTCTCTGTCTCTCTGTCTCTGTATGTCTCTCTGTCTCTCTTTCTCTCTCTCTCTCTTTCTCTGTCTCTCCCAGATCAATGACGTCAGCAGTCCTATCCTTTTCTGTGATTTATTTGATTTGTGTGTGTGTGTTTGTGTGTGTGTGTGTGTATGTCCACCAGGCTCCACACTGCAGCGTGGTGGGCCCTGGAGAGAGGGTCCTGCTGTTCAGACACAAGCCCTGTAAGGACCAGGACCCCCACCTCCAGAACCAGAACCAGAACCACCAGAACCAGCAGGGGCTCCACCGCATGACCCCCGACGACCACCTGCAGGACGGGGACCTCATCGAGGTCATCATCGCAGGTCAGACAAACAGACAGACAGACAGACATTTCATATATATATATATATTCCTGTTTTATTAGCTTAGATCCAGAGTTGAGAGTCTGATTCGAGGCGCCATAGGAGAACAGGAGAGGAAAGGTTTGGAAAGCCTTTCGAAAACATTTTGGCTCACTGGCCACTGTGGCTAGTGAGTTTACCAAAGTGACTAGAGGCCAGACTCACCGGCCACTGTGGCTAGTGAGTTTACCAAAGTGACTAGAGGCCAGACTCACTGGCCACTCCCCCTCTTCCCCTCTTATAGGAACTAGACTATGGATGTGGCCGTTCGAAACATCATAATCTTTTGTCCCAGTGGTTCCCAAACTGTGTGGCGCGACCCTTAGGGCCCTGGAGTTATGACAGGGGTTGGGGGGGCCTGACATTTTATTATCTACAAATGGGGGGCCCTGCAGAAAAGGTTTGGGAACCACTGCTTTATCGTGTGCAGTTTTAAACTGCCTCTCCGGGAACCATCACCTTATCGTGGTGTCCCTGTGAACCTGAGAGCTGTGTTGTCTGGAGCCCAGTGCTCCTAGTAGGGTCTCCCACGGAAGATTGGTCTCAGGGGAGGGGCCAGACTAAGAATGTTTGTCCATTAGGGTCTTTGAACCAAACAAGAAGAAGTGAGGATACCCTGCCCGGAGGAAGCCCGGGGCCCCTTTCCAGAGCCAGGCCCGGAAAGAAGGCCCACCAGCGAGCACCTGGTGGCCGTGTTAGCCGCGGAGCAACGTGTCCACTTCTCCTTCCCACGGACACCCCATCTACGGGAAGAACCGCTGGGGTCGGGTGCACTGCCAGTTAGGTGGCAGTGAAGGCAGGGGGCATCGACGGACCAAACCCAGCCAACAGAGACTGGCTTTGGGGACGTGGAATGTCACATCTCTGGGGGGGAAGGAGCTTGAGCTTGTGTGGGAGGTTGAGTGCTACCAGTTCGATCTGTGGGCTACCTCTACGCACAGCACTGGCTCTGGAACTAAACTCCTGGATAGGGGTTGGACTCTGTCCTTCTCTGGAGTTTCTAAGGGTATGAGGCGCCGGGCAGGTGTGAGGAAACTCACAAGTCCCCGGCTGGGTTTTATTATTGGATTTCTGTGCCAGTCATGGATTGGCCATAAAAAACACCATGTTCAAACATAAGGATGCTCATAAGTGTACATGGTACCAGAGTACCTTAGGCCGAAGGTCAATGATCGATTTTGTTATTGTGTCATCTGACCTGATGCCGCATGTTTTGGACACTTGGATGTCAAGAGGGGCAGAGCTGTCAACCGTTCACCATCTGGTGGTGAGTTGGGTAAGATGGCGGGGGAAGCCTCTGGACAGACCTGGTAAACCAAAACGTAGTGCAAGTGAACTGGGAACTGGGTCTGGTGGATGCCCCTGTCCGGGAGACCTTTAACAGAATTGTTCTGGCATCTCTGTGGAGGCTTTGATTGCTGAAGCTGCGGTTGAGAGCTGTGGCCTCAAGGTCATTGGTGCCTCAAGGGGCAGCAACCCTCTGACTTTGTGGTGGATACAGGTGGTCAGGGAAGCCGTATGGCTGAAGAAGGAGGCCTTCCGGGCTATGTTAGCCTGTGAGACTCCGGACTCAGTTGCGAGGTATCGACAGGCCAGGAGGACGGCAGCCTCAGCAGTAGTGGAGGCAAAGCAGCGGGTGTGGGAGGATTTCGGAGAAGCCATAGAGAAGGACTTTCAGTCGTCACCAAAGTGTTTCTGGCAAACAATCCGGCGCCTCAGGAGGGGCAAGCGTGGATCCATCCAGGCTGTGTACATTAAGGGTGGGACATTGCTGACCTCAACTGAGGAGGTGATCGGGCGGTGGAAAGAGCACTTTGAGGAACTTCTTCACCCAACTACACCCTCAACGGTAGAGACAGAGCTGGAGGATGAAGGACATCAAACATCAGTCTCCCTGGAGGAAGTCACTGCGGTAGTCAAACATCTCCACAGTGGCAAAGCCCCAGGGGTTGATGAGATCCATCCAGAAATGCTAAAGGCTCTGGGTGTTGAGGGGCTGTCATGGATGACATGTCTTTTCAACATTGTGTGGTAGTCTGGGACAGTGCCTGAGGAATGGCAAACGGGGGTGGTGGTACCCATGTTCAAAAAGGGGGAACAGAGGGTGTGTACCAATTACAGGGGTATCACATTACTCAGCCTCCCTGGGAAAGTCTACTCCAAGGTGCTGGAAAGGAAGGGTTCGGCCGATAGTCGAACCTCAGATTGAAGAGGAACAATGCGGATTCCGCCCTGGTCGTGGAACAACGGACCAGCTTTTCACTCTTGCAAGGATCCTGGAGGGGGCTTGTGAGTATGCCCATCCGGTCCACATGTGTTTTGTGGATTTGGAGAAGGCATATGATCGGGTCCCTCTGGAAATACTGTGGGGGGTGCTGCGGGAGTATGGGTGCGGGGGTCACTACTGAGGGCCATCCAAATTCTGTACTCCCAAAGCAAGAGCTGTGTACGGATTCTCGATAATAAGTTGGGCCTGTTCTCAGTGGGTGTTGGCCTCCGCCAGGGCTGCGCTTTGTCACCCATCCTGTTTGTGATTTTCATGGAAAGGATTTCAAGGCGTAGTCATGGAGGGGAGGGGTTTCAGTATGGTGGGCTCAGGATTGTATCGCTGCTGTTTGCAGGTGATGTGGTCCTGTTTGCGTCATCAGTATGTGACCTTCAGCACCATCTCACTGGATCGGTTTGCAGCGGAGTGTGAAGCGGCTAGGATGAGGATCAGCACCTCCAAATCTGAGGCCATGGTTCTTAGCAGGAAACCGGTGGATTGTCTACTCCAAGTAGGGAGGGAGTCCTTATCCCAAGTGATGGAGTTCAAGTATCTCGGGGTCTTGTTCTCGAGTGAGGGAAGGATGGAGTGTGAGATTGACTGTAGAATAGGTGCAGCGGGAGCGGTATTGGGTGCACTTTACTGCACCGTTGTAACCAAAAGAGAGCTGAGCCAGAAGGCAAAGCTCTTGATCTACTGATCAGTCTTCGTTCCTACCCTCACCTATGGCCATGAGATTGCGAATATGGCCGAAATGAGTTTCCTCAGGAGGGTGGCTGGTATCTCCCTTAGGGATAGGGTGAGAAGCTCAGTCACTCGTGAGAGATTTGGAGTAGAGCCACTGCTCCTTCGCGTAGAGGAGCTAGTTGAGGTGGTTTGGACATCTAGAAAGGATGCTTCCTGGTCGCCTCCCGAGGGAGGTTTTCAAGGCACATCCAACTGGGAAGAGACCACGGAGCAGACCAAGGTACAGGTGGGGTGATTACATCTCCACACTGGCCTGGGAATGCCTCGGGATCCCCCAGTCAGAGTCGATGTTGCCAGGGAGAGGGAAGTTTGGAGTCCCCTGCTGAAGCACGGATAAGCGGTAGATGATGGATGGATGGATGGATTTCAAATGCTCCTCCGTTCATCAAAAATGAAGAATTGGCGAGAGAGCTGTCACGTTACGGACAACTTGTGTCTCCCATAAAAATGGTTATTTTGGGGTGCAAGTCGCCAAAGCTAAAGCATGTTGTGTGTCATAGAAGACAGGTTTTTATGATTCCCAAAGACAGTACTAATGATTTAAACTTGACTTTCAGTTTTAAAGTTGATGGTTTCAGTTATTTTGTGCAACTTCTGCAAAAATGTTTTCGTTGGGGGGCAGAGGGACATTTGGTTCGGTCTTTCCCTGGGCCGGCAGCAGGCGGCAGGCCCACCGCCTGCTGCCGGGCCCGGGGAGCAGACCGGGGAGCGGCCTTCGGTCACGGGCGGCTCGGGCCCGGACTGACCGGCCGAGCGGGCCTGCATCGGAGTCGTAATCGCTTGGCGGTTTTCTGAAAAAGCGCGGTGTTAGAGGTGTCACTCGTAAAGGAAATGCCCAGGCCAGTGGGAATTCAGTGAAAACCAGACGGAGAAAAACAAAGTTGTTAATATTCATGAGGAAAGGGGGGTTGATGATGCTTTGATGGCTGTGGACATGCAGGATGAAATTTCAAATACAGCTAGCAAAAGGAAAAACAATGACAATGAACAGAGAGGGGCTAGAGGATGCTGGAGGATTTCTCTGATGAGGACTGTGAGTGGACGCCATCACAAGAAAGTCATTTAACTGTTTATCCTCTTGACAAAATCAAGACTTTTTTTAGCAGAAACTAAAGGTATTAGGGCAATCAAAGCTGAAACTTTTTTTCCAGTCCTGAAAGGTTTCATCTGGTCTGTGACACTGCTTGGAAAGCAGGAGGGGGCGTTTAGCGACCCAGAGGTCTATCGGCTCAAGAAACTTGTAATAAAAGCGAGAGCCCAACTAACGGAAGAAGATGATGATTGTTAAATTGTCACTCCACACACTTGTTGTATGGGTTTTTGTGGTAGTGTTCATTTTTTGGTCAGTTTTGTCTTCTGTTTTTCGACTGCAATTCATTAAAAGACTTATTTTGGGCCCTAAAGACTTGGTGTGGAGACCACTGGCCCATTTACTGGTGCAACAGATTGGAGTGTTCACAGTGTGGAGTGGGCTGGTGAAGTTGAGAACTGAACAAGATGTCTCCTTGTGCTGGATGCTGCGAGAGCCTATGGATTACAGAGGACGTTTGTACACCCCCTGCTGGGCAGGACCAGCGGTCATGGAAGTGTACTGCAAAGCAAGGATACTAACATGGGATCGCTGGTGAACCTCACTGGACTTGAACTGGACAATGAACAAGCTAAACATGTGGGCTGACACCCTGGCGGGGCTTCTGGGCTTGGGAGACAAAGTCCAACCTGCTTGGAGGGGTTGATATGAGAATCAATTCGTTTTTTCTATGGAGTTGTGACATTATGTTCGTGACTTTATGCTTGTGAAAGAGTCATTTTTCTAAAATCAAATCTCTCTCTCTCTCTCTCTCTCTCTCTCTCTCTCTCTCTCTCTCTCTCTCTCTCTCTTGCTCTCTCGCTCTCACGCTCTCTCTCTCTCTCTCTCTCTCTCTCTCGCTCTCTCTCTCTCTCTCTCTCTCTCTCTCTCTCTCTCTCTCTCTCGGAGGGAAGAAGGCAGGTAAGGAAGGAGGGAGGTAGGGAATGAGGAAACAAGGGGCGGGGCCCACGTACATTGCTGAAATTTTCAGTGCACACGATTCAAGCCCGTAAGGTGAAGCCTAGACGGCATAGCCTATAAGAAATATAACTATCCGGTAAAACCAAAACCTGAGCAGCAATGCGCGATATATACAAATATAGGAACACAAGAACAAGTTTAATCCGTTGTCTAAACACTTTAATTTGTTATAAAAAATAATGTTTTTAAACTTGACTCTCTCTCTCTCTCTCTCTCTCTCTCTCTCTCTCTCTCTCTCTCTCTCTCTCTCTCTCTCTCTCTCTCTCTCTCTCTCTCTCTCTCTCTCTCTCTCTCTCTCTCTCTCTCTCTCTCTCTCCCTCTTTTGTGACTTGACGCGGTGAGAGACAGTTCCTCTCTTTGAACCAAAGGAAACAAGCCTTTTTCAAATTCAATGGTGGACAGCGTTATAAGGTGAGTAGTGCGTGTACGCTACACCATCACTAATATATAAACAAATATAACCATTGTAATACGTTTTAAAAAATTGCGTTTTTTACTTATTCAACAATGTTTTGTAGGAATGGCCTCTGCTAACTCTTCCTGGTCTGAGGAGAACTTTCCTGTCCCGTCTGTCTGGATGTGTTCAACAGTCCAGTTTTCACACCATGTGGACACAACTTTTGTAGAGCCTGTATCACCACGTTCTGGGATGACCAGGTCCAGTTCAAATGTCCTGTTTTGCAACAAGCTTTTCCACACAAGACCCAATCTATGGGCCAATACCCTCTTATCAGAGATGGTTGGTCAGTTTAGACGGTCAAAGAGCAGCCTTGTGCTGAACCAGGAGAAGTTCCCTGTGACGTCTGTACCGGGACCCAGCTGAAGGCTGTCAAGTCCTGCCTAGTGTGTCTTATCTCTTACTGCCACTCCCACCTGGAGCCACATCAGAGAGTCGCAGGCCTGAATATGCTGGTGGAGCCTCAGGACCGTCTGGAAGACAGGATGTGTAAGAAACACAATTATCAACTTCTGGAGCTCTTCTGCCAGACTGAACAGGTGTCTGTGTGTCAGTTCTGTACAAAGACGGACCACAAGTACCATCATGTAGTACCTCTAAAGGAGGAATATGAGCTGAAGATGGCCCAGCTGGGGAAGATAGAGTCTGAAATTCAGCAGATGATCCAGGAGAGAAAAAGAAAGGTTCAGGAGATCATAGACGCAGTAAAGCTCAGCAAAGCAGACACAGACAAAGAGCTAGCCAATGGTGAGCAGGTCCTCGCCGCTCTGATGCGCTGCATTGAAAAGTGTTGGGATGATCTCAACCAAATGGTTCAAGAGAAACTGAAATCCATAGAGAGACAAGCTGAAGGCCTCATCAAAGAGCTGGAGCAGAGTTCGATCTGACCAATAAGAGCTCAGAGGTGAAGCAGTTCTCACACACTGAAGACCACCTCCACTTCCTCCAGAGCTTCAGATCCGTGAAGAATCCTCCAGA
Organism: Muraenolepis orangiensis; assembly: GCA_027704905.1. NCBI lineage: Eukaryota > Metazoa > Chordata > Actinopteri > Gadiformes > Muraenolepididae > Muraenolepis > Muraenolepis orangiensis. The sequence continues at coordinate 3,394,715 of CM051021.1, read as the reverse complement.
CACCAGGGACTGGACCAGGGTGGAGGTCTCTCCTCCTCCGTCATACGTAGGGACCTTGAGGAGATCCCTGGATCAGCTGAAGGAGAAACTGGACATGGAGATTAAGAAGCTACCTGACCTGAAACCAGCTGTAAAGAATTGCATGGAGATTAAGAAGCTGCCTGACCTGAGGTCGACTCTAAAGGAATGTAAGTGTCTTACACTCCAGTACTGCTGGAGAGAAAACACTGGAACAGTGGTGTGTACTAAATACACACCACTTCCACCATATTGAAACATATATATCTTGATGACCTCATCAGAAATATTTCTGTGTAGACTCATCATGTCTTTCCTTCTCTCCCATCAGATGAGTGTGAACTCACACTGGACCCAAACACAGCCCACAGAGAACTCTCTCTGTCTGAGGACAACAGGAAGATGAAGTGGGTTAGAAATAAGTCGTATCCTGATCACCCGGAGAGATTTGACTCCTGGCCCCAGGTGTTGTGTAGAGAGGGTCTGACTGACCGCTGTTACTGGGAGGTAGAGGGAGGGAACAACAAGTCCTGGAATCTTTATTGTTCTAAAGATGGCTACTCTGTCTATTACAACGGTAGTGGAACAGTCATACGTCTCCGCCCCTCTAACAGAGTAGGAGTGTATGTGGACCGGCCTGCTGGCACTCTGTCCTTCTACAGTGACCCCAGATGGAGGAGGGTCCTCAGACACACTGAAACTCATCCACACCTTCTAGTCCACATTCACCCAGGAGGACCTCCTCCCTGGGTTTAGGGTATGGGAGGGTTATGGTTCCTCAGTCTCTCTTTGTCGCTTTTAGCAACACACATAGAAATACACACACACACACACACACACACACCACATAGAAAACACACAAACGCACACACACATAGAAATACACACACACACACACACACACACACACACACACACATAGAATACCACACAACGCACACACACATAGAAATACACACACACAATAACGCACACACACATAAATACAAGCACACGCATGCACACACACACACACACATATAAATACACACACGCAAGTACACAGACACATAAAAATACACAAACACGTGCACGCACACACATGTGCACACACACATAGAAACACTCCACACCACCACCACTGTCCACACACCTAGCACAAACACACACACATAGAAATACACATGCACACACACACACACACACACACACACACACACACACACACATAGAAATACAAACACGCATGCACACACACACAAACATAGAACTACACACACGCACACACACACACACACATAGAAATACACGCACGCACACACACACACACGCACGCACACACTCACACACAGACTGTTGGAGCCAAATTAATACTATTGGATGTTATTGAGTTCTGATCATGATGTTTGAATGAAATATGAATGATTGTATAAACTATTAGGACATTAGAAACATATTGTGTATGGTGGCGCCCCCTGGGGGCCATTGCTCTGAACTGTTTCCTTTAAATAGGTTAATTAGCAGGTAATGCGGGCCAGGTGAGTGCTGGCAGGCCTGGGGAGGGACACAGTGTGTGTACCACTAACAAGCAGAAAGAAGCAGCTAGAAGTAAGAAATAAATCACTTTAATAGATTGGAGGGATTGGAATGAGTTTTGTTATTTCATTGAAATTGGAACGGTGAACTTTCTGTTTGTATTTAAAGGAGAATAAATCCATTTGTGTTGTAAATAGGACTGTGTTTGTTTAAAGATGTTGGGGTGCGTCCCATTCCCTCTGGCTACTATATTGTTGTTGAAGCCATCACAGATCCTAAGCACCATCTTAAACTGACCACATGTGTTTAAGGTTAGAAGAACATGAATGCTTTCTTCTTCATTATCTGTCTGTAAGTCTTGTTCCCATCTCTGTCTAGTGCTATCTGGATTAGCTAATCCATTAGGACCATCTTTGAGATTAAGTTTGTGTGTATTTCAGAATTATGGAGTAAAATACACATTTTTGAGGGTGAAGGTATAATGTATGTTTGTGTTATAAGAGACATATATAGTCACTACAGTATATGTAACATATTGTTATGTATGTTTGTGTTATAAGAGACATATATAGTGACTACAGTATATTTAACATATTGTTATGTATGTTTGTGTTATAAGAAACATTTTGTCCTTCACACACCCGGAAGTCCCGTAGTGCGGCGCCCTTCCAGAGCTGTTGCCATGAGCAACGCTGTCACCTAGAGACGCTGTTTGACAACCTAGCGTAGACTGTGCAAAACTCCAGGCTGTAGCGCAAGTTATATCTATAAACTGAGGCTGTATATATATTATCAGCGCTTTTCAAGACACCAGCCACCAAAGCGCTTTACATTGTGTAAGTGTGTGTGTGTGTGATGGATGCTTTTTTGACACAGCGCTTTACAAGTCAAGCATCACATTCACCCATTCAACCACCAACGGCGGAGTCAGCCATGCAAGGACAGCCAGCACGTTAGGCGCAGTTAGGCTGTCTTGTTCAAGGACACCTCGACAGGTTTTGCTAGGAGGAGCCGGGGGATCAAACCAGCAACCTTCCGGTTGTGAGGCGACCGCTCTACCTCCTGAGCTATACTGCCGCCCCTGAGACTGAGGCTGTAGCACGGGTTATATCTACAAGCTGAGGCTGTAGCACGGGTTATATCTACACACTGAGGCTGTAGCGCGGGTTACATCTACAAACTGAGGCTGTAGCACGGGTTATATATACAAACTGAGGCTGTAGCGCGGGTTATATATACAAACTGAGGCTGTAGCGCGGGTTACATCTACAAACTGAGGCTGTAGCGCGGGTTATATCTACAAACTGAGGCTGTAGCACGGGTTATATCTACAAACTGAGGCTGTAGCGCGGGTTATATCTACAAGCTGAGGCTGTAGCACGGGTTATATCTGAGCTATATCAACCGAGATGCCTCCAAGAAGAGCCAGAAGTGGCGTCCCCGGTAAGACTGCTCCAGCTGCGGACACCAGCTGGGAAACTGGGCTCAAAAGTGCGCAGTTTGAAGAGGTTTGTGTTTGTTTTGAGGTCAGATTTGGTCCTACTTCATTCTAACAGCCTTTTACTAATTCGCCAGGCAGTGCAGTGCGCCAACAGATCATTTTAAAGGCTACTACAATATCTCTCCAAATGATCCATTATCATAATCATTATTATTATTATTATTATTATTATTATATACTACTACTACTACTACTACTACTACTACTACTACTACAAATAATCATTATAACACTAATGATAATGACATGCATCATGCAAATCAAGGTATTTGAAGTTAGTGAAGTTATTTGAAATCATGCAAATAACTTCATAAAAGCTGAACAAAAAACCAACTGTCAGCTGTTACCAAATAATTGAAAGTTGGGCAAACTGCAAATGTGGACAGGACGTCATAATTCTGCTGCGCCCTCTGGTGGCTGAACGCCTTCATGACATAGGCTGCATTCTACATATAACACAATGTGAATAGTTTTATAGTGTATGGTCAGCAGTGGCAAACCATGTCTATCACAACTGGACCTTCTGTTGTTGGTGCCTTGCTCAAGGGCACCTCCGCAGTGCCCAGGTGTTTCAGGGACTTGAAATGGCGACCTGCCGGTTCCCAAGCCAAGTTCCGACAGACAGACAGACTACTACCGCCCTCCATATATTATAATAGTGTAGCTTTTAAAAGGCCTCCAAACCGAACTTACGTACAAACATCTCAAGTATTTTTCTTTGTCATTGTCTATTTTCTGTATTCAGTCTATATGATGGCTGGTTGAAGGGATTGATTGTTTTTTTCTAAGTATTCCTCATTGTGTCCTTGTGTTTTAGATCCACCACCTGGGGAACCCCAAAGCCATGAGGCCTAAAGATGTAGCCATGTTCCATGAGGTTAGTCCTTTGTCACAGTTTGAAGGTTAGGTATATGTATGGAGGTGAATAAGTTGTCCTGAGGTCACAAGCACAATACAATGCCACACTACATCACACTACAATCTCTAGTAAACACTACTAGAGATCGTCTTATTTGAATTTCACCTCTGGAGGCATACTGACATAACTATTACTACTACTACTACTCTTAACACCAAGAAAGATCAAACAATTGCTATATCAATACATCTGATCTAATGCAGGGTTCCTCAACCTTTTTCGCACTGAAGACCGGTTGGATATTGCCAATATTGTTGCACACCGGCCAACTCAATTGTTGAATTCTGCTTTAAAAAAATCGAATGAACATATATGTTGTTCATCAAATGAAGCTTTATATGAATGTGTTCATTCTAACCTTTGTTTCTTATTGTAGAAGAGACTTGGTGTGCAGGCAAGGTGCTGTCTGTTTGTCACTAAATGTTGGGCAGTTTAATATAATATTTGGATCATTATCTTAACACCTTTGTTTGAATTTAGTTGATTGTTCATTTCATTGACGTATGAAGTGAATTAAGAACAGTGTTTTGATCATTTCGGAGTTAAATAATATATATATTGTTTTTTTTTGAAGTGCTGACAAGAAGTTGGAATGCCCCGCGGTTTTTACTAGTGAAATGGATATTAAACTCACGCAGTATGTTTCATATTGACCACGCCTACATAATGTTATCAATTCTCCTTGAAACTGGTGGCTGAAAGAAGAACTAATGCCATCTCATGCCACATCTCATGTCCGACAAGACACAGCAACAGCACAGCACAGAGCTCTTGTTCACTGCTGTACCACCATTCAGCACGGCCCGGCTTTCTGGAAATCAGACCACGCCTCTGTGCTTCTACTCCCTCCCCTGGGCTGGAAATCATGGACTGGAGTGTATTCAAGACCATTGACCAATGTGTGTATGCAAATCATGTCACATTATACATTAACAGGCAAGTGGAAGAATGCATCCCCACCAGGTGTGTTTGCTCATTCCCGAACCGCAAACCATGGATGAATGCTGACATACGGAATAAACTAAAGGAACGGAGTACCGCTTTCACAACAGACGACTCCGACCACTACAAGAAGGCCAAGTATGAACTCAGAAAAGCAATCAAGAAGGGATCATTGGAAAAAAAGCAAACTGGGATTACAGTTCGGGGGCTCTGACACCAGACGTATGTGACAAGGTCTGAGGGTCCTCTCCAACTACAAGGGGAGCTCAGGGTCACCAACAACGACCCCAACCTACCAGAAATGCTGAACACGTTTTACACTTGCTTTGAAAGGGGGAACTCAGAGCCGACCAACAAATTGGACATTCACCAAGTAGACTACGTTCTACAACTGTCCGAGTCCGAGGTCCGCAGAACCTTTAGGAGGGTCAATGGAGGGAAAGCAGCCGGCTCAGACGGAATTCCATCCCACGTCTTCACCTGTGCTGACCAGCTGGCTCCTGTTCTCCCAGACATCTTTAACGCATCACTGCAACAGTCTGTCATCCCATTGTGCTTCAAAAAGACAACCAATCAAAAGACTAAGAACAGGTTGTTGTGCCCCCACGCTCTAATCGATCCGGTGGTGGTTGTTGAGGTGGTTGTCCGAAGCCCTAGCATCCATCCAGCGCTCTCTGGACGCGTTAGCCATCCGCACATATCCAGCCCCAGGTTCCGGTCTGTTGGCGCTCTCATAGACTCGGGTGCAGACGAGTGTCTGCTTGATGTTACTCTAGCCCGCCAGGCGGGGGTCCCTTTGGTGGCTTTAGATCGCACCCTCTCTCCTCGGGCCATTGACGGGCATTCTTTGGGTACAATTACGCACGCTACTGACCTTCTCACACTCACTCTTTCGGGAAATCACTCTGGAGTCCATTTGTTTCTTTGTTTTGCACGCCCCCACGGCGCCTCTAGTGTTGGGTAGACCCTGGCTGGAGAGGCACGACCCTCACATCTCCTGGGTGTCTGGGCGGGTCTTGGAGTGGAGTACAGCTTGTCACGCTACCTGTCGTTCTGCCCTGTCTCTGTCCAGCGGTTCCAGGCCTGTGTCCTCTCCGCCAGATACCACTGGGGTGCCTCACATGTATCACGACCTCTCTCTGGCGTTTAGTAAGGACAGAGCCCTCTCACTCCCCCCTCACCGGCCTTATGATTGTCCCATCGACCTCCTTCCTGGGGCCGCCCCCAAGAGGCGGCTCTACAATGTCTACTATGTCGTCTTCGCCCCTCGCAGCGGGCTTCTTCTTCGTGGCTAAGAAGGACGGTGGCCTGGGCACTGAACGACATCACGGTGAAGAATAAGTACCCCCTGCCACTTCTTAGTTCCACTTTCGAGCCACTCACGCATGCTTGGGTGTTCACGAAATTGGACCTTCGTAATGCGTACCACTTGGTCAGGATCAGGGAGGGTGCCTGTCCCCGTCTACCAGCCTGGCCAGAGGGTTTGGCTGTTGGCTCGGGACCTGCCCCTCCAGACCTCCCAGACGTCAACTCGGAAGTTGAATCCCCGGTACGTTGGTCCCTACACTGTGGATCGTGTCATTAACCCCTATGCGGTGCGTTTGGTTCTCCCTCCGGCTCTCAGGGTTCACCCCATGTTTCATGTGTCCCAGCTGAAACCCGTGGCCTCCAGTCCCTTGTCTCCCCCTGTTTCAGCTCCTCCGCTTCCCCGGGTCCTGGCCGATGGAGATCCTGTGTGGTCGGTCCGTAAGCTCCTCCCTGTCCGCCGCTGGGGACGGGGGTTCCAGTACCTAGTGGATTGGGAGGGCTTCGAGCTGGGTGCCCCCTTCCTATCTCGTAGACCCGTCCTTGCTGGACGACTTCTATCGGGAGAACCCGGTGCCTCCCCTCAGGGGGGGATACTGTTGTGCCCCCCCCCCCCCCACGCTCTAATCGATCCCAGGTGTTGCCCATCATAATCAGGCCTGCTGAGGCTAATGAACACCTGGGATCTACCCTTCTTTAGGCTGCAGAAGACCGACGTCGGGTGCTTGGTTATTGAAAACCTTTGGGCTCCCTACTACACGAGAACCAACGTTTTCCAGCTCCGACCGCGTCGCGCTACGTAACCTGTCCGACCCTGCCTAGTTGTTTTTTTGTGTTTGTGGATATATATTTAGTAAAGACATTTTTCCGTTTTTAGTCTTCGTGTCTCTCTTCTTTTGGGTTCGCTTATGGCTCACCGATCTCGTTGGGGCGTAACACAGGTCTCATTGATTATGGTCCAGTGGCTTTAACACCCATTGACATGAAGTGCCTGGAGAAACTTGTCATGTCACCCATAAACTTTACCATCGAGCCAGGTAATTTAAATCAGGGTTATGTGAGATGTCATCGAGGACTTATCACCCATCTTTAGATGGGTTTTATTGAGAGTAATATTGTTCTTTGAGATTCAAGATTTTTATTTGCCAAATGCAACAAATACAATGGAATGCATTCTCTCCATTCCCTCCTGCAGCATGAATTTTTGAAAACACTACTATAAAAATATAAATACTATACACAATAAAAATGAACATAAAAAGGACAATAAAGTGACTGATGGCTGGTAGTCCTTGTACGGATGCTGTGGAACTGGCGACCGGACGGTAGGTGGGAGAAGAGATGGAGCCCAGGGTGGTTGCAGTCCATTGTGATGAAGATGGCCTTCTTCTGACATCTGATCCTAAAGAATAGATTAGATTAGATTCAATCTTATTGTCATTGACAGTACAGTACAGCGAAAATAATTTAGCATCTAACCAGAGTGCAAATGTTGCAGTAAGGTGCATGGTAATATATAATGTACAGAGGTTTAGTAAGATGTGTGATATGTGCAGAATTATAGGTAAATATATATATACACGGGTAAGTATACAAGTACACAGGTAAGTATACAGGTAGTGAGCAGCAGTAGGCAGTTATATCAGCAGTCTCCTCAATGCATGGAAGTGCACACCCGATGATCTTTTCCGCTGTCCTCAGGAACCTCTGGATGGCTTTCTTGTCCTGCCCAGTGGTGTTGCCGTACCACACAGTGACGCCACTCGTCAGGACGCTCTCTACGGTGCCTGGAGGGAACATCCAGCGTTATCACTGTTATGAAGTCATTCAGTATTTCTTTAGTTGACACTTTTATCCAAAGTAACCTGCTTTGAATCTGTTGATGCATTCATGGGAAGGAGAAGGAGAGTGAGGCGTCTAGTTGTAGGACATCTGCAGCCATTGGGGGTCCACTGCAGACATTGGGGATCGAACCTGGTACCTGACCTAGACTTGGGACTCCACCCACCCCCCACAAACCTGGCACAAACCATCCAAATAATTCACTCTCTACCAAACTGCACCCGCTGGATACACCTATAGGGACCAACCCCGCCAGAATGGGCGCAGTGGTGGCAGAGCAACATTTCACAGAAAAACAATCAAAACCAGCACAATATCCATTTACATTCAGGGCATTTGGCAGACGCTTTTATCCAAAGCGACTTACAAGGTGTACATTAGTTGAAGCAGACAATAGCATAACGCTGAGGTACGCAAACATAAAAATAGAGCACCCTAATATCCACCCCCCCTATTTGAAACATCTTGCTTTAAACTGTCCCCCCAAACCAAACCCCTCTTTTCCCTCTGATCTATCTGAATTCCTAACCCAGCTCTGTGCCATATCTCCATCAGTTATTCTATGATGTGATGTGATCCATTTCCACTCTCCTGACTGCAAAACGGCAATAGAAATATTGGATTTTTATTTTTATTTATTATTGTTTATTATTATATATATTTTAACATAGTAACATAGTAACGCAAGACAAACTTGAAATGATAATAATTATAATACTAATAAAGGACACACACTAGATGTGGTCTGCACCTCTGGCATCACCATTCACAACCTTACCAAGACTGACCTCACAATCTCCAACCATCTGGCTATCACCCTGGACATCGTCATTCCCACCCCTCTGGTCAAACAGGAACGCTCCATCACATTCCTTAACCTCAAATCCATACATTACCCGGATCCTACCTCCTAGCGCTAAGTCGATTGTCTAAGTAGATTTTTAGGTAGATATTGTTGTAGATATTGTTATATATAGTTTGCCAACTTATTGTACTTTTACCTTATTGTACTTTTACCTGAGCACTGGTTCAGTTCTTTGAGACTTGTTAGAAATATAATGCATAATTGTCCTATGTGTCAAATTCTCTGCCGCCATGGCCTCCGCTTCCATTGCTATGCGGACGACACACAACTTTACCTCTCCTCCAAGACCATCACGCCAACCACCCACTCCACCCTCACCACCTGCCTTTCTGATATAATAACATGGATGCAACAGAACTTTCTCCAACTCAACTGCAATAAATCGGAAATACTCATAGACGGCCTAAACTCCTTCACCCAGTCCGCCCAGACTTTCTCTATCAACATTGATGGTTCCATTGTCACCCCCTCCACCAATGTCCGCAACCTAAGCACCATCCTCGACCCCACCCTCTCATTCCTACCACACGTTATATGTAATAACATGGCCCGTCGCTACCTCTCGGACCTCCTCCCTCGTCACACTCCTTCCTGTCGCCTCAGGTCCGCTGACACCAACAGCCTGATAGTCCCCAGGACTGAACTACGGACCTGGGGAGACAGGGCCTTTTCAGTTGCTGCACCGTCCCTCTGGAACGCCCTCCCCAACCACATCCGTCAGGCAACAACCATACCATCCTTCAAACAACCACCCTACCCTCCTTCAAACAACCACCCTACCATCCTTCAAACAACCACCCTACCATCCTTCAAACAACCACCCTACCATCCTTCAAACAACCACCCTACCATCCTTCAAACAACCACCCTACCATCCTTCAAACAACCATCCTACCTCCTTCAAACAACCACCCTACCATCCTTCAAACAACCACCCTACCATCCTTCAAACAACCATCCTACCATCCTTCAAACAACCACCCTACCATCCTTCAAACAACCACCCTACCATCCTTCAAACAACCACCCTACCATCCTTCAAACAACCACCCTACCATCCTTCAAACAGGCTTTCCCCTGCTAAAACACCCCCCCCCTCCATCCCATGACTTTACAATTTTAATTACACTCCTGTTTATTTTTCATTTTAATCTTAATTTTTATAAAAAACATATATACATGTCAACTATTTTATCAGTCTTATATGAATCTATAGTGCAATTTTACCATGTCTGTAAAGCGCCTTGGGTGTCCAGAAAAGCGCTATATGAAATTGAATGTATTATTATTATTATTATTATGAACTTATCTCAATTAAATACTCAAAACCTGACATTATGGAAAATATTTATTAATTATTTTATTTACAGTATTTTATTGACAGAATAACCCAAAGACAACAGTGAGATTAGGAAAACTTTCAAACAATCAAAAAAGACACAGAAATGAACAAATAACATTGAAACATAAACCAGCCTATGCAGTTCTCTAGCTAGCAGCAAAACTCTACAATAATAACAATAATAAAAATATGTAAATTCAATATTAATCAGTATTCCAAACTCAATTTAGACCAACTTCTTGAATTGATGACTTGCAAGTGATGTCAAATCAAATTAAAATACGACCGAAGAACCGGAAGTTGGCCATGTTGGTGGAGATACAATCTGCAATCAGCACACACTCACTATTAGTCAGCCGTTCTTTTGAGCGCTTCAGTCATGCCGTATATTTGGTATTTACAGTGTATAATTGTGGTGAAAGTGGCCAAATATAATCAAAAATTAAAGGGAGTAAACTCTGGCACTCGAAGAAGGCGAGCATGGCTTAATAACGTTGACAAATGTTAGTCTACCTGTGTGTGTCACAGTTTTGCGATCCCTGTCTCCACATCAATCTCCTGGATAGCCACGTTCCCCGTCCCTGTCTCCACATCAATCTCCTGGATAGCCACGTTCCCCGTCCCTGTCTCCACATCAATCTCCTGGATAGCCACGTTCCCCGTCCCTGTCTCCACATCAATCTCCTGGATAGCCACGTTCCCCGTCCCTGTCTCCACATCAATCTACCAGATAGCCACGTTCCCCGTCCCTGTCTCCACATCAATCTACCAGATAGCCACGTTCCCCGTCCCTGTCTCCACATCAATCTCCTGGATAGCCACGTTCCCCGTCCCCGTCTCCTCCTCCCACTACGCTCTACCAGATAGCCACGCCCCCTTGTTAATTCTAACCCGCAGCTGCAGCGCATCACAATTCACGTTGCTATGTACGCCGACTCACACGGCGCTGGATTATCACACACACACACACACACACACTCTGATTCTCGGAAGCCTCACGCCTGTATCGAGTCACGTATCGTATCCTGGTTTTTGATTCACTGTGTTGACCATTGCCTGTTTTTGCCTCTACATTTTTGTACCTTTGCCTCAACCCTCGACAACCTGTTACCGACCTCTGCCTTGACCACGTTTTGGGATTTTGCCCCGTCTGTACCTTATGCCTTTTGCTCGCATTAATCAGTGTGTGCGCCGATCAATAAACACCTGTTGTACCTGGCTTCTACCTGTCACTCTGCTTTTGGGTCTCACCTACACCCAGCAATGACAGTGTGTGTAGCCATCATTTCATCTCAGGTAATCTAGATTTTTAGTTCTTACTAATTATTAAACTAATACTCTTCGCACTACGCAAACAATTGGGCGAAGAGTTATCTCATTGTGTTTCATCATTTAGGAGCGCCAGCGAGGTTGTATGACAGAAACAATCCTGACTGTTCAAGTTCAAGTTAAGTTTATTGTCACAAGTGTAAGCAATGACTGAAAATTGTATGTGCAATACCCAACCCTGACAGTAGTTATAAAAAACAGAATACAATAACAAATAAGTTAAAAAGTACAAAACTGTATAAGTTAAATATATAAAAATGCAAAATATAAAATGCAATATATCAGCACAGAAAAATAGCTATATATATATATAAATCAATGTAATAAAATATACATTGTTATATGCTATACAGCCTTGTTCAGCAGCCTGATGGCCTGACTGTGGAAGCTATCTCTGAGTCTATTTGATACCACTTGATACTGCGGTATCGCCCGCCTGACGGTAACAGTGAGTACAGTTCGTGGCTGGGGTGGGCAATGTCTTTTATGATGCGTTTGGCCTTGGCCACGCACCGCTGGTTGTATATATCCAGGAGGGAGGGGAGCTCACCTCCAACGATATACTGGGCCGTCCGCACCACCCTTTGAAGCGCTCTGCGCTCGAGTGCGGTGCAGTTCCCGTACCAGGCGGTGATACACCCTGTAAGAACACTCTCAATGGTGCCGGTATAGAATGTTCTCAGGATGCGGGGGCCCATGATGAATTTCCTCAGACGCCTGAGGAAATACAGGCGTTGTTGGGCCCTTTTCACCACGTGTGTGGTGTGCGTGGACCATGTGAGGTCCAACGAAAAAAAAACATGGCAGGTAACACGGAGCAAATGAAGTCCTTGACCAACCTCTCGAAGCATTTGCTGACAATCGAGGTGAGCGCTACAGGTCTATAGTCGTTCAGGCAGGTTACCTTGGGTTGTTTAGGGACAGGCACGATAGTGGACATCTTGAAGACCGTGGGAACAACAGCCTGGGACGGGGAGAGGTTGAAGACAACCTGGTCTGCGCATGCTCTGAGGACGCGGCCCGGGATGTCGTGGGGGCCTGCCGCCTTACGGATGTTCAACCGGGTGGGCTGGGCGCCTACTCAAAACACGGGTTAACATCGATGCTTCAGCTGCTCAAAGAGATGATGGGGTGGTGAATAGGACAAGGAAAATAACGTTGAATGAAGCAGTGGAGGCTTTGGACAGAGCACACCTAGAGGAAGTTCAAGCTAGGGAGGAAAAGCCATCCTGTCCATGTTAGTAAATTTCATATTAACATGAGCAAACCAAACAAAATCTACAGTATTTTGATCACTTCTTTAACATAAATATGTTTTATTTCTTATTATTCTAATTTTAACTTCCCTTTCGTCGAGTGTGAGAACAACAAAAACCTGCCAAGCTGAAAATATCCTCATGAATAGTTTGCTACATCAGGCTACTCAACAGCTGGTAAATAACTCAAATCCTCAGAATTCAGACCTTTATAAAGCGTATGGGTCCAAACCACACATATCAACCTCTTTCTTCTGTCTGACCTTTTCTGGCCCACTCAGATTGGTGTAATAATCAGAATAACAGTTTGTTGTGAGAGCGTTTACGACGGCAGGCATGTTTGATGTTTGTTTATCCACCAATATGGCGGAAGCTCATGACATTGCATTTTTGGTCACGTGGTTGCAAGTCATCGATATGAATCTTTAAACATTATTTTAAACATCATAAATATTATAAAACAAAATAACATATTTCAAACGCTACAAGGTGAACCGAACCAAAATGGCCGTCCACAGGCGAGGTGGTGTTGCCATGGTTTCCGAGTGACAGATTGGAGGTTTAAGTCGGTGAGTTCATCAAATCAATCACAAATACAGTGATTACATAAATCACTGTATATAAATAAAAGTAAATATGAATGTTATTGTAATTGATCACTCACAGCATGTGAAGTTAGCTGAAGGCTGTTAGTAATGATTGTAAATGAGCAGCAGTCTACTCTGTGCTGCTTTAAGCTGAACGGGAGAAGAGTCTTCATGGTTCAGTTGACCCTAAACAGGAAGGAAGAACAAGACAGGATGAACCCATTTAGCATGAGTCAAGATATCAATGTGATGATGTTAAGATAATACTGTTACTATATTACTGTGATGATGTTAAGATAATACTGTTACTATATTACTGTGATGATGTTAAGATAATACTGTTACTATATTACTGTGATGATGTTAAGATAATACTGTTACTATATTACTGTGATGATGTTAAGATAATACTGTTACTATATTACTGTGATGATGTTAAGATAATACTGTTACTATATTACTGTGATGATGTTAAGATAATACTGTTACTATATTACTGTGATGATGTTAAGATAATACTGTTACTATATTACTGTGATGATGTTAAGATAATACTGTTACTATATTACTGTGATGATGTTAAGATAATACTGTTAATATATTACTGTGATGATGTTAAGATAAGATTAAGATAAGTTAAGATAAGATAATGATGTTAAGATAATACTGTTAATATATTACTGTGATGATGTTAAGAAAATACTGTTAATATATTACTGTGATGATGTTAAGATAATACTGTTAATATATTACTGTGATGATGTTAAGATAATACTGTTAATATATTACTGTGATGATGTTAAGATAATACTGTTAATATATTACTGTGATGATGTTAAGATAATACTGTTACTATATTACTGTGATGATGTTAAGATAATACTGTTACTATATTACTGTGATGATGTTAAGATAATACTGTTACTATATTACTGTGATGATGTTAAGATAATACTGTTACTATATTACTGTGATGATGTTAAGATAACACTGTTACTATATTACTGTGATGATGTTAAGATAATACTGTTACTATATTACTGTGATGATGTTAAGATAACACTGTTACTATATTACTGTGATGATGTTAAGATAATACTGTTACTATATTACTGTGATGTTAAGATAATACTGTTCATATATTACTGTGATGATGTTAAGATAATACTGTTCATATATTACTGTGATGATGTTAAGATAATACTGTTCATATATTACTGTGATGATGTTAAGATAATACTGTTCATATATTACTGTGATGATGTTAAGATAATACTGTTACTATATTACTGTGATGATGTTAAGATAATACTGTTACTATATTACTGTGATGATGTTAAGATAATACTGTTCATATATTACTGTGATGATGTTAAGATAATACTGTTACTATATTAGTGTGATGATGTTAAGATAATACTGTTACTATATTACTGTGATGATGTTAAGATAATACTGTTCATATATTACTGTGATGATGTTAAGATAATACTGTTCATATATTACTGTGATGATGTTAAGATAATACTGTTACTATATTAGTGTGATGATGTTAAGATAATACTGTTACTATATTACTGTGATGATGTTAAGATAATACTGTTCATGATGTTAAGATAATACTGTTCATATATTACTGTGATGATGTTAAGATAATACTGTTAATATATTACTGTGATGATGTTAAGAAAATACTGTTCATATATTACTGTGACGATGTTAAGATAATACTGTTCATATATTACTGTGATGATGTTAAGATAATACTGTTCATATATTACTGTGATGATGTTAAGATAATACTGTTAATATATTACTGTGATGATGTTAAGATAATACTGTTCATGATGTTAAGAGAATACTGTTCATATATTACTGTGATGATGTTAAGATAATACTGTTAATATATTACTGTGATGATGTTAAGATAATACTGTTACTATATTACTGTGATGATGTTAAGATAATACTGTTCATATATTGTGATGATGTTAAGATAATACTGTTACTATATTACTGTGATGATGTTAAGATAATACTGTTCATATATTACTGTGATGATGTTAAGATAATACTGTTCATATATTGTGATGATGTTAAGATAATACTGTTACTATATTACTGTGATGATGTTAAGATAATACTGTTACTATATTACTGTGATGACGTTAAGATAATACTGTCTGTAGAGCCTTTACCTATAAGCCTACTGCGAGGGGCAAGTGAGTTGAGTTAGATGCGTGCTTGAAGAATTCAATGTCCAGAGTGCTCGTATAACTTCGGATATGCCAATCCATTTATTGACCATTATCAACCAAAAATATATACGAAAACTCTTTTTACAAATAACACTGAACGCCGACCTATATACAGCACTTCAACACGACACGGTCCAAAACTGTTTGGCTATTCCCCTTGCACACCTGGGGCTCGTCAGCCACTGATCGGTATAAATGGATAACCAACCCCTGTGGTGGTTGCCATGGTGACTGACAATGCCACACCTCTGCACGTGAGTTAAAATAAAACAAAATAAACGGCATTTGTTCATATATTACTGTGATGATGTTAAGATAATACTGTTCATATATTACTGTGATGATGTTAAGATAATACTGTTCATATATTACTGTGATGATGTTAAGATAATACTGTTCATATATTACTGTGATGATGTTAAGATAATACTGTTCATATATTACTGTGATGATGTTAAGATAATACTGTTAATATATCACTGTGATGATATATTGCAGTAATGTTCTATAAAAATATGTTCACCCTCCTCTAAAATGTTGTGATGTCACCAAATACTGAGCTGGTGTCAGAACCTGGTAAGTAAGCAGAATGTAAGGAGGTGAATTCACTGAGCTAGATGTATCTAGGTCAACAGAGCTGTATAGTCCAGTGAGCTAGATGTATCTAGGTCAACAGAGCTGTATAGTCCAGTGAGCTAGATGTATCTAGGTCAACAGAGCTGTATAGTCCAGTGAGCTAGATGTATCTAGGTCAACAGCTGTATAGTTCAGTCCAGAGACTCTCATTCAATACTGAAGTGTTAATCTGCTGTAAAAACACATTTGACTCACCAGCCAGTCGTCGCTTGGCTGACTCTAAGGATCAAGAGAAGTGGTTGTACAGTGTTGTAACAGTGGTAAATATCTGACTGTTATTATACTTTGATATTCTTAACGCCACAACATCACTGTGGACACGACACTAGAGGAGGTTCTTCATTCAGAGATGGAGACCACTAGTGTATGACCACAACCAATCAGATTGTAGGAACGGATGCAACGAGGGGGAAGGAAGTAGGAGCAGGTGGAGTTCAGGTGTTGGTCCTCCTGAAGAGTTGGATTCACTCACCGTTCCTCCTCTTGCGCACAAAGACTCCAACACAGATTCCAACAACAGCAGCGAGGAGGAGAACCACAGACCCAATGATGATGGGGGTGCTGATACCTTCAGGTAAATCAAGAGAAGAAAAGGAGGTCTGTAATCATATAGGGTGAACAGAGTCCATCACTCATCCATCTAGCAGCAAGAACCTCTACGTCAGGGGCTGGGGGCGGGGCTTATCGTGACCAACAGACCAACTAAAACTTTGTGACCACCATTTTTAAAACACCCGAGATTCCCTGAAGGCGAAGCAGCAGTGGTCCGTGGAGGAAACAAACGGCCTCCACAGAAGGTCACAATAAACTAGAGGAGCTTCTAGAACAAACCGCTATTAGAAAAACTACATCGTGAGATGTCTTCAGCGGGGGACAGAACCGAGGAGCTAATCGATAACAAACTGGATGATCCGCTGCTGTCACACTGGTCGTGGTAAGTTTTACTTTATAAATCTTTCCCGTGTTGCTAACCAGCATTTGCATTTCTAAGCTGTTTAGCGAGCTCCTCATTTCTCACATCAATGTTAGTAGCTATGATCGTAGGCTTCTGTTAGCCGCTAGCATAGCCTTGATAACAATAGCTAACGTCAGGATGCTACTTTCTAAAAACAGTTAAGTGTAGTGTAGTGGAGACATGTTTTTAATGCACTTTTCTCTTGTTTTAGTAGTTTATGGAGTCGTCTGCCCTGGACGATGTCGATGCGGAGCTACCGCCCCCACTGGGCTGCAGCTCACCCATGAGCCCCTCGGAGCCTGCTTTATTGACATGGACTAATTGCACTGCAATGTTTTTTAATATAAATATAAATGTCTGCTTCATTATGCTTTATCAACCGAGAAACATAATACAAGATGACAGTTTTGAAGAAGAAAAGGCCAATGGTCCCTTCTGTTGAAGTACTCTTTTATTAATGCAGCTCTAACGTAATGGCCGTCCGTAGCGCTCAAGACGAGCAGCTCAAGGCGTTGTACCAGCCGTGTTTGTAGCCAATGTAGCCTGAAGGCCAGGAGCAACACCTGGACAGACATGATGGAGTCCGCCATTGTTGTTACTGTGCTTGAAGTTGGCGCTAGCGTTGCTGGGAAAGCGGAGACGTATCCAGACGTAAACAGTGACAACATGACGTGGCTCTCTAGTCAGTGGAAACGCAAACCGGTTCTTAGACGGTTCGCCAGTTGAACCAAGTGCGAACCGGCTCTAGCGCCAGCCCAGAACTAGAACTAGGTTTGCGTTGGTGGAAACGAGGTAAGAGTCACTCAGATACTGACTGTCACGGTTACGGTGGGTGACACTACTATTTATAGGACTCATTTACCCACAATCCAACGTGTTCCACTGAAGTGAGCCCTTCCTGAGAGCTGTGTGTTTACCACGTTGATGAGGTGGAGACGCCCTACCTCCATCTCCTCTCCAGTTGGTCATGATGAGGGCCGGGTCCAGCGGGACCAGGATGTCCTCGATGCCTTTCAGCTGGACCACACACTCGTACCTCGCCAGTCCTCCGGTGGGACCGACGTCAGGTTCAGGCCAACGCTGACCTGGAAGGTCCCGTCGTGGTTGGGGAGGACCTCCCCGTGGTCCACGTGCTCATGGAGCTCCTGGTGGTCTCTCCTCCAGAACACCACCACCCTGTTAGGGTAGAAGCCTGTAGCATGGCACACCACTGGGGAAGAGGGGCTCCTCTGGAGCAGAGACACCGACGGACGCTCTGGACAGACAGACAGAGAGAGAGATGTTGCAAATGTTGATGCAAATGCACTGCACTACTGGCACTTTAAATGCTTTAAAATATTTTGTAAGAAATATATATAATATATATAAACATGTACAGTCATTTAAGTGACTTTGCTGCTCTTTTTTTGTTTATTTTTATTGTACATATTATAAGATATGAGAGAGAGATAGAGAGAGAGAGAGAGAGAGAGAGAGAGAGAGAGACAGAGAGGAGAGAGAGAGAGAGAGAGAGAGGAGAGAGAGAGAGAGAGAGAGAGAGATGAGAGAGAGAGAGAGACAGACAGCAGACAGACAGCAGACAGAGAGAGACAGACAGACAGACAGAGAGGAGACAGACAAATGAGGGAGAGAGAGCAGACAGAGAACATTTACAGAGAGAGAGGAGAGCAAAGAAAGAGAGAGAGAGAGACCGATAGACCGAGAGAGAAAAGACAGACAGGAGAGAGAAAGAAAGGGAGAGGAGGGAGGAGAGAGAATTTGAATTTTGAATTTGAACACTTTATTTATAAATCATTCTAGCATTACACCAAAAAGCATTACACAGTCAACTATACATAACACTCGTCCTCCTTTCAAGAAACCTACACAAACAATTTGATAAACAACTTTTAAAAGCACAACAAAAACACCACAACCAAAAACAACCACAACAAAGAAAAACTCAAATCAGCTCAGTTGCCAATACCAGCTCATCTACTATTACAGAGCACAACACTCCTTTATGTGCCCATATGATCGGTGAACTGATCTAGGTTGTTCATTGCTCTATAATAATTAAAATCTATGCTCAGTCTGGCTTTGATCATCTTTCTGAACAGACATACAGCATCATGATCCAAGACCTGTTCTATCTTGTTCCTCCTACTGAGATACACAGCCATCTTTGCTCTCCCTAAAATGAAATTAAAAAGATGACACTTGCTTTTTTCTTTTCTACTGTATCTAAAACCCAAAATGTACCTCTCTTTCCAGAACACCTCTTCACCAGACTGGAAAAGTCTCTCTAGTAACCCTAACAGAGGCAGCAGCCTGGAACAGTCCAGAAAACAGTGGAAAACTGTTTCCCTTTGCGCACAATAAGGACAGTCATGTGAGACATTAGGGTTCAATAGGGAAATAAAAGCATTGACAGCCACTATGCCATGTAACACCCTCCACTGCAGATCGCCAATTCTTTTGAATAATGGTGGTTTGTACAGTGCTCGCCACTCTGGTTTCACCTCATCACTGAGACCAAGGTGCGCTCTCCAGGGAGTGTCACCTCTCCCGTTGAGCTTCTCCTTGTGGAGAACCTTGACCAACAGTCTGTACAGACATTTACCATTAACCACATCAAAAAACACACCAGAAACATCTCCCATTACTAAAAGAGGCCCTGTGCAGTTTTTAAAACCAGGCTGCAGCTTAACTGTAGGAAAAAGATCCTCATCACTAGGATGAAGAGACCCGTTTTTATACTCTGTCAACATGCGACGTTCCATCTCACTGAGCACCTGCCTCCATTTCCCCAGCATCATGCTGACCGTCCTGATGGATTTCACCTCCAAACGCGAAGCCAGGGCAGCAGCATCGTCCATGTTTGCTCCTGTCAAGTCCACAACTTGACAGTTGTGGACTTGACACACAACTGTGTCATGTGACACAGTGTATAATAGACACACAGATAGAAGATAGAAATAACTTTCAGAAAGTTTTAACTCACGCAAACCGCTCACTCAAACCGCCTCGCTCCAAAACACTCACTCCCACCTGGTCATGTGACTCTACCTGTTCTCTGCAGAGTGCTCTTCCCATAGGCCAGGTACTTCTTCAGCCAATCAACACACTCCTTGGTGATGTAGTTCTTCAGTGTTCATTAACAGCTCTATTCTGATCCCATCTCTGTTTGGTGGAGACAGCCTGTGGTTTTGGAGCGATCCATGTCTTGGTCTCCAGGTCAAACGATATGAAGTCCTCCCCATCATAACCATACTGGGCATAACCACCAATATCACCATCCTCATCATCCCACTCACAACCATACATCCACTGAACTATGTGGGAACCTGAGAGAGAGAGAGAGAGAGAGAGAGAGAGAGAGAGAGAGAGAGAGAGAGAGAGAGAGAGAGAGAGAGAGAGAGGAGAGAGAGAGAGAGAGAGAAGAGAGAGAGGTGGGGCAGATGAGGGGGAAGAGAGAGAAGAACGAGAGAGAGAGAGAGAGAGAGAGAGAGGGGGGGCAGGTGAGGGAGAGAGAGAGAGAGAGAGAGAGAGAGAGAGAGGAGAGAGAGAGAGAGAGAGAGAGAGAGAGGGGAGGAGAGAGAGAGAGAGAGGGAGGAGAGAGGAGAGAGAGAGAGAACGAGGGGGGGCAGAGGAGGGAGAGAGAGAGAGAGAGAGAGGAGGGGGCGAGAGAGAGAGAGAGAGGGGGGCAGATGAGGGGAGAGAGAACGAGTGAGAGAGAGCGAGGGGGAGAGAGAGAGGAGAGAGAGAGAGAGAGAGGCAGATGAGGGGGGAGAGAGAGAGAGAGAGGGGGGGCAGAGAGAGAGAGAGAGAGAGAGAGGGGGAGGAGAGGAGAGAGAGAGGGCAGTGAGGGGGGGGGCGAGAGAGAGGGGGGCAGAGAGAGGGGAGAGAGAGAGAAGAGAGAGAGAGAGGCAGATGAGGGGGAGGAGAGAGAGAGAGAGGCAGATGAGGGGAGGGAGAGAGAGAGAGAGGCAGATGAGGGGAGGGAGAGAGAGAGAGAGAGAGAGAGAGAGAGAGAGAGAGAGAGAGAGAGAGGAGAGAGAGAGAGAGAGAGAGAGAGAGAGAGAGGAGAGAGAGAGAGAGAGAGAGAGAGAGAGAGAGAGAGAGAGAGAGAGAGAGAGAGAGAGAGAGAGAGAGAGAGAGAGAGAGAGCAGATGAGGGGGAGAGCGAGAGAGAGAGAGAGCGAGAGGGGGGGCAGAGGAGGGGGAGAGAGAGAGAGAGAGTGAGTCTGATTTCAGATTCATGTTTTGTATTTGTGTTCATGTGTACTTATGTACTCGTTCTATTATTATATGTGTATTTGTATACATGTGTGTGTACATGTGTGTATTTATTTATTATAACATTAGATGATATCTTCATGTTGAGAGTTAAGACATTAGATATAAACTCACCTCCTGTCTGGTTAAAGCGCTTCTTCAGAATCTCAATGCTGACTTTGGAGATCTGCTGGTTACCTAAAAGCCTTCCTAGTGTTCCTCTCCCAGTAGTCTGGGTCATCTCTGGTGAGCTGCTCCATCCACACCTGTCTGGGTTCTGCTCTCTGGCTGTTGCTGTCATAGTGAGAGATCTGAACTTCATCCACCATCCCAACCTCCACAAACTCTGGGAAGTTTGAGAGTCCAGACGACGCTGTTGAGAAATACTTCAGAGAGTGGATCTCTGTAGAAAGACAGACAGACAGACAGCAGGTTAATACTGTACATCACTGTAGACAGACAGACAGGTTAATACTGTACATCACTGTAGACAGACAGGTTAATACTGTACATCACTGTAGACAGACAGGTTCATACTGTACATCACTACAGACAGACAGGTTAATACTGTACATCACTGTAGACAGACAGACAGGTTAATACTGTACATCACTGTAGACAGACAGGTTAATACTGTACATCACTGTAGACAGACAGACAGGTTATTACTGTACATCACTGTAGACACAGGTTAATACTGTGCATCAATGTAGAGAGACATCTTGCCCCTCCCCCTTCCACACAGCACCTTCCCCTGTCATATGGCCCCGCCCCCTGACCTATGGCCCCGCCCCCTGGCCGGCCCGGTAAAACAGGAAGCTTTTGTTTGATCTCATTGACACCCAAACGCTTAAACACTTTTAACCATTCATGCTGACATGGAGAGAATTAACTATTATTTATGTAATAACTACATTACAAAAAGTATCATTCGAAGCATATCGATATATTTCTTAATTCAAGGACATTTAAATAACATTCTGGAATGTTATAATTTATTCAGGAAATTAAAGTGAGATTAAATCTGTCTTCTGTTGAGAACGTGAACACAATAGACTTTAGACTTTGTGTTGTATTTAGTAGCCTATTATCAAAGGTGTGGTGTGTGTGTGTGCGTGTGTGTAAAGATTCAACAAGAACGGTTAAAAAGTTAATAATAAGATATCTCCGAGTGTCCATAACACCTGGGATTAAAGGTTAACTAAAAGTAGACATTGTATTCACTCCAAACTGTAGATTGTACTTTTATTAACGTCGTCATCGAACGGCCAGTTTAGTTTCGGTTTCGAACCCACCATAAATAATCTGATATGTGTTTAAGTATTGGAAGTAAATGATGAATGGTGTTGTGGATGAATTAACCCACTAAAACAGCGTCTATTGACGGACACTAAACCAACATGGGTTCAAGTGTGTTTTAAATCAATCCAAAGTGAGTTGTAAGCGGTGTTACCTGAGGACACACCGAGACAACAAAGCAACAGCAGTATCCCTCTTAGCGCCGTCATATCGATGCATCTAGAAGAAAGAGATGGAAGTCGCTTAGGATACAAGCGTCTGCTAAATGACTGTAATGTAATGTTATATAATGTAATGTAATGAGAGAATCAACAGACGAGACTCACACTCCAGCATCTGACGACCAGGAAGCCTGTCTACAAGACGCTAAGGAAGGACAAGGACCAATAGGAACTCAAGAAGGCTCTGACGTCATTATCTACATGAGACTAGAACGTGACGCACACACACAAGTGTCATGTTACTCTTTACTCATTGTTCTTACTATGTAATTTAGTTTAGTTATGTATTATGTTTAATAATATATAATGTTCAGCTATATGTAATGTTCAGCTTTATATAATATTCAGTTATGTTCAGTTATATATAATGTTCCGTTTTATATTGTATATAAACATCTACGCCAATAACACAGATTTTCAGCTGAGCGTGTGTGTGTGTGTGTGTGTGTGTGTGTGTGTGTGTGTGTGTGTGTGTGCAGCCCTAACTGAACCCTCACCTGTCTGTCGACCAGCCCTTACTGAACCCTCACCTGTCTGTCTACCAGCCCTAACTGAACCCTCACCTGTCTGTCTACCAGCCCTTACTGAACCCTCACCTGTCTGTCTACCAGCCCTAACTGAACCCTCACCTGTCTGTCTACCAGCCCTTACTGAACCCTCACCTGTCTGTCTACCAGCCCTAACTGAACCCTCACCTGTCTGTCTACCAGCCCTTACTGAACCCTCACCTGTCTGTCTACCAGCCCTTACTGAACCCTCATCTGTCTGTCTACCAGCCCTAACTGAACCCTCACCTGTCTGTCTACCAGCCCTTACTGAACCCTCACCTGTCTGTCTACCAGCCCTAACTGAACCCTCACCTGTCTGTCTACCAGCCCTTACTGAACCCTCACCTGTCTGTCTACCAGCCCTAACTGAACCCTCACCTGTCTGTCTACCAGCCCTAACTGAACCCTCACCTGTTTGGTAGACAGAACATCATAAATTCCGACAAACACACAATAAATGGGTGTGTGAGTGTGAGTGTGAGAGAGAGAGAGAGAGAGAGAGAGAGAGAGAGAGAGAGAGAGAGAGAGAGAGAGAGAGAGAGAGAGACATAGTGAGTGTGTAATGTTCTCAAACATGGCCTCCATCACCGGGTGGGACAGATTGTGGAGGGGGGGGAGAGACGACACACACACACACGCATTTGTGGAGTGTGTGTTGGTGGCTGGTTTAAGCAGCCTCACCTGGCCTGAATTGGACTGATTGGCTGGTGAGGCTGCACACCTGTGGGTCGTTGTAAATCAAGGCCCACAGGTTAAAACAGCCACCACCACAATTGCGATGAACCGGATTCCTCATCAACCTGTGTCCTTGTCTTCGGGTGGAGCCCGCAAGTAGCCATGTCAATGGCTGGTGGCTGTTCTTCACTGTGCTGCACTGTATTCATGATGCTGCTGCTTTAAAAATGTCTCTCTGTCACTTTATTGTTATTTATGTTGTGTACAGTATTGTTATAGTATAGTGTTGTTTATAGTATAGTACAGAGTATAGTGTTGTTTATAGCAGTGGTGAAGCGTCAGGGCCTTCAAGGTATTCAGAGAAGACCCTGGAACTCTCAGATGAAACCAAAGAATCGAATTAATTGTATTAATAAAATGTAATACAATTTAATAAAATTTAAATAAAATGAATAAATGAGAATCGTATCTGTGTTATAATACAGTGTTACGTTGATTTGTTTGTCTTTCTCGGTCCATGCACAACGCATTTGAGTGGTTTTGTGTTGGAAAAACAATGCAACCAATCAGATATTTTTCTGGGTTGCTGGGAAGAATATCCAACGTAAATCAACCAAAGTATTCCCGCTGACATTGGCCCTTAGACGGAATGATAGCGTACGTTTGGATTGACAATTTGATCAACCAATCATATCGTGATTTGTAGCCAATGGGCGTATTCTTTCAGATTTCCCCGGCAGCTCAATATGGAGCTAGAGGGTGCAAGGTGGTGGCTGGCGCGAGAGTGGATCTAGCGTAATGTTACGTTTTCTACGTTGTTTTTTTTACGCCAAAATGGCAACAGGTGAAGATGATGTCGTGGCGGAATTATTGTGTGAACCATTTTCAAGACGACCATTTAATGTTAAAATGGACATTATTAAAAAAGGCCGTCCAACACCTGACAATCTGGAGCTGACTCAAGTAGTTAAAGCAGGCTATGTTCGCCATTTTCAGAGTAGCAACTGGGAACGATACCCGTGGCTAACGGGCTCTACTAGCCACAAGAGGCTCTACTGATGGGAGTGTTGCTGTTTGGGACCGACAAGAGAGCAGGGAATTGGAACTTATTTTGGATCTGAAAAGCGATCATCTTTATGACCTGATGGTGGTCGAACCATTCATCCAGAAGGACAGGAGAATGGATTTGGTCTTTAAGTGAACATCATTGGTGAGTGAGACTCATTTGTCTTTGCTGGTTTTGTCTCTGTGTTGCGTCTCGTTGAGCTGGTTGTTGCATTTTGTTTCCACACACTTGTTGACTGATTAGTTAATGGCTGACTTGGGTTTGTTAAGCATTGTTGTGCATTTAAATTGAGAGTTTGGACTTGATCTTTCTTTGCATTGCTTAACGTGAAAAGACTTGACGTAACTAAGAGTTACAAAACCGCGATCAATAATCACCAAATTTGCATATGTTTTGTCATTAGCACTTTCACCTTTTCACTTTCATTTTGACAGGTGAAAGTGCTAATGACAAGACATATGCCAGGGACATTTGGTGATTATTGATCGCTATTTTGGAACTTAAAGTTCCAAAGTTACGTTAAGCCTTTTCACGTGAAGCGTGTTAGACCGTCCCTTTAACCGATAGCCTGTGTGTGGTGGTCTGTGGTGGTCTGTTACTTCACTACATGGACACTGCTTTACAACTATGGTACACTTGGGAATTGGCTGCGACAATCTGATCTTCCTAAATGATATAAGGCATAAAGTGACTCCTCCGTGACGTCCGTCTGACTAGAACAACTGAATTTTCGAATGGTGGTGGTGATGGTGGGGGTGGTGGTCTACAGCAGGGGTTCCCAAAGTGGGGGGCGCGGGACCCCGAGGGGGGGGGGGGGGGTCGCGAGATGATTTCAGAATCCTCTTGATGTGACCATGAGGTTTTTATTGTTAATAATAACGTGTGCATAGATATTTTTATATATGTACGGGTGACGAATAAAGGAATTTTGATTCCGACAGATTCACGACAGTATCATTTGCAGCTGAAAAAAAAGCCACACACAATTTTCAATATCACGATTACCCCCCCCCCCCCCCCTTGGACTTCACGATGTTCTCGATGGTGAAGATCTGTGCACACGTTGTTTTTAATGTTCCAGTCCCTCTGGTGATAGAGGGGGGGGGGGGGTCTGTTATTGGGGGTCGCGGGCTGAAAAGTTGGGGAACCCCTGGTCTACAGAAGGTCCAGTTGTGATAGACACGCTTCGCCACTGGTTTATAGTATAGGACAGAGTATAGTATATAGTGTTGTTTATAGTATAGGACAGAGTATAGTATATAGTGTTGTTTATAATATATTGTACAGCTTATGGGGGCTTATGGAGGTCAAGCGTGTCTCCAGCTTCAAATTCCTGGGGGTTGACATCTCCGAGGACCTCTCCTTGTTTCCACCAACACAAGCCTAACACTTAACACTGCCACACTGGTCAAGAAGGCTCACCAGCGTCTCTTCTTCCTGAGGAGACTGAGGAAAACCCACCTGTCCCCTCCGATTCTGGTGAACTGTTACCGGTGTGCCATCGAAAGCATCCTCACCAACTGCATCACAGTGTGGTAGGGCACACTGTGTTGCCCTCCCACCTTGCCCCCCGGCTCTGCTGCCCACCTCTGAACTCTGCTCACTATATCCTATCACCATCAATGTACATGTTTACTGGAACTTCTGTATATATATTTAATCTTCAAATGTTGATACAACTGTATATCCCTTTATATATATATTTATCCTGTTGATATAATTGCAAACCCTTGCTCACTACCTGTTTTTAATTTAATTTAATTTTAACTACTTATTTTATCCCGAGGGAAATTACTTCTCTGCATTTGACCCATCCTAGTGTTAGGAGCAGTGGGCAGCCATTAGTACAGCGCCCGGGGAGCAGTGTAGGGGGGTGCCTTGCTCAAGGGCACTTAGGCAGTAACCTGGTGTTTCCGGGTCTTGAACCGGCGACCTTGCGGCTCCCAAGCCAAGTCCTTATCCACTGAGCTACTGCCCCCCCCAAAATTGAATACTTACCTGTGTATATATCTATATATAGATATATATATCTATATATAGATATATACACAGGTAAGTATTCAATTTTGGGGTAAGTACACAATTTTATATATCTATATATAGATATATAGATATATATATCTATATATATATATATGTGTATATCTATATCTATATATATATACCAGTGGCAAACCGTGTCTATCACAACTGGACCTTCTGCAGACCGTCTCTACCATTAACCACCTAGAGGCCATTAGAGGAACTACATGCTAGTCTCTGCCATTAACCACCTAGAGGCCGTTAGAGGAACTAAATGCTGGTCTCTACCATTAATCACCTAAAGGCCGTTAGAGGAACTACATGCTAGTCTCTACCATTAACCACCTAGAGCAGGGGTGTCAAACTCAAATACACAGTGGGCCGAAATTAAGAAATTGCTACAAGTCAAGGGCCGGACGGGTTCAACGTTTATTGAAAACTATGTGCTGCCAAACATAGAGAGCGTTTGAGCAGCCTGGGAGCGTAGATGGGGCATTGTGTCGGGGATGAAACGTGGAAACTCTGCAGCGCCCACAGACTCATATTTTGCCTTCAGTGTGTCACTACATTGGAGCTCGATCAGCTCCATTTGCAGGTTTGATGGTGCGCTTTCCACGTCAGCTGCAAATGGATTACTGAGCAGTTCAAACCTGCTTTTTTGGGCTTCAAAATCTTCAAATCGCCGTGTGAAGTCAGCACCAAGTATGCCGAGTTTTTCAGTAAACTGTCTAGTTGGGAAAACAGCGGTAGCGACCTGCTCTTTCATTGTTTGGCAGTGCGGGAAATGGCTCAAGTTTTCCTGAAGAATCTGCGTCTCCCACAGGCGCAGCTTGGTTTTAAAAGCCCTCACTGTAGCGTACATGTCAGTGATGACACGGCCCCGCCCCTGAAGCTGCAGGTTTAGCGCATTCAGGTGGCTCGTGATGTCACACAGAAACGCTACTTCACACAGAAACTTTTTATTTCGGAGCTCTGATGTGTCTTTCCCTTTGCTTTCCATGAACTCACAGATCTCCTCACGCAACTCGAAAAATCTTTCCAGCACCTTTCCCTGGCTTAGCCATCGCACCTCTGTGTGATAGGGCAAGTCACCATAGTCCGAATTTAACTCCGCCAGAAAAGACTTGAACTGGCGGTGATTTAAACCTCTGGCTCTGATAAAGTTAACCGCTCGTGTTATGATGCTCATTACATGTTCCATTTTCAAGGCTTTGCCACATAACGATTCCTGGTGTATGATGTGATACAGTATGGAGTATGGCGCCGTACGAGATGGCTGCCGTGTCGCGAGCTCCCGCACGACGACGCAGTTTTTTGTTATTTATTCTTTTTATTGCAACTTTTTTAGTTCAGGATGTTAGCAGCAAGTTCACTTATAACTTTTGCACACTTTGGGAGATCAGATCGACAGTTGCTCGCCGCCTACCGGAGTTTTTTCATTCTTTCGACTCGGACGTCCCGCCCGAAGTCACAGCTGGATTATCTCCGTCCATTTTGGGCACGATTACGCGCAAGCGTCGCCGGAGGAAGCGAGGGAAGCGAGCCGGCGTGCTAGTCAGGCTGAGATGTCGATCCGATCGCCCCCCACTACCCACCATTCTACTGGCTAATGTACAGTCTCTGGACAATAAGTTAAGCGAACTACAGGCTCGTATTCAATTCCACCGGGAAACTAGGGACAATTGTATTATCTGCCTTACGGAGACATGGATGTCGGAGGGGGTTACCGACGCAGCTATCGAGCCGACGGGATTTTCCGTACACCGGGCGGACAGAACAAAGGCTCTCTCCGGTAAAGATCGCGGAGGGGGGGTATGTCTCATGATAAACAGATCTTGGTGCAACCAAAGTCATGTACATCCCCTCAAGTCTTTCTGTTCCCCGGACCTGGAGTACCTGATGCTTATGTGCCGTCCATACTGGCTACCTCGGGAGTTTACAGCGGTAACCGTGACCGCTGTTTACATTCCCCCACAAGCCAACACGGACACAGCGCTGAAGGAACTGTATGGGGCTATCAGCGAACAGGAGTCGGCCCACCCCGAGGCTGCTCTCATCGTAGCGGGGGACTTCAACAAGGCGAACCTGAAGAAGGTTCTCCCGAAGTTCTACCAACACATAAAGAGCAACACACGGGGCGAGCGGATCCTCGACCACTGCTACACTCCCTTCCGTGATGGCTACAAGGCCCTCCTCCGCCCACCGTTCGGCAAATCAGATCACCGCTCTATCCAGCTACTCCCCGCCTATAGGCAGAGACTGAAGCAGCAACCGATCGCTGTGAGGGAGGTCCAATGCTGGTCGGACCAATCAGATTCTACGCTGCAGGATTGTTTTGATCACGCTGACTGGCACATGTTCCGCGTTGCCTCGGACAATAACATCAACGAGTACGCGTCGTCGGTCACCGGGTTCATCAAGAAGTGCATAGATGACGTTGTTCCGACCAAGTCGGTTCGGATATATCCCAACCAGAAACCGTGGATTAACGGCGATGTTCGCGCTGCCCTACATGCGCGTAACGCCGCCTTTGGTTCCGGGAATACGGAGGAATATACGAGAGCCCGTTACGACCTCCGTAAGACCATCGTCACTGCCAAGCGGGAGTATAAGGACAGAGTGGAAGATAAATTCAAGAAACACGATGCGAGGGGTATGTGGCAGGGGCTGCAGAAGATAACGAACTTCAGAGGGAGAACCAGTTGTGTAGAGAACTCCTCTACCTCCCTCCCAGGAGAGCTAAATACATTTTTTGCTCGGTTCGACGTAAACGGCAGCCCGCCGAAGCCAGCACCGACTGGGGAGACCAGCCAGCTGCGCATCTCGGAGGCGGATGTGCGCCGCACCTTTAAGCAGCTGAACATCCGTAAGGCGGCAGGCCCCGACGACATCCCGGGCCGCGTCCTCAGAGCATGCGCAGACCAGTTGGCAGGAGTCTTTGCAGACATCTTCAACCTCTCCCTGTCCCAGGCTGTTGTCCCCGCGGTCTTCAAGATATCCACCATCGTGCCTGTCCCTAAACAAACCAAGGTAACATGCCTGAATGACTACAGACCTGTGGCCCTCACCTCGATCGTTAGCAAATGCTTCGAGAGGTTGGTCAAGGACTTTATTTGCTCCGTGTTACCTACCACGCTGGACCCATGGCAATTTGCATATCGTCAAAATAGATCCACGGACGACGCAATTGCCATGGCCCTCCACACTGCCCTTTCCCACCTGGAGGGGAAGAACTGTTATGTGCGAATGCTGTTTGTGGACTACAGCTCAGCATTCAACACAATAGTTCCTGCCAAGCTCGACACCAAGCTGAGAGGTCTAGGCGTACCCCCATCCATGTGCAGCTGGATACTGAACCTCCTGTCGGACCGCCGCCAGGTGGTGAGGATGGGCAGCACCACATCAGAGCCACTGACCCTCAACACGGGAGCCCCCCAGGGATGCGTGCTGAGCCCTCTCCTCTACTCCCTCTACACCCACGACTGCATGGCTATGCACAGCTCCAACGTCATCGTCAAGTTTGCTGACGACACGACAGTGATGGGCCTGATCGCCGGCGACGACGAGACAGCCTACAGGGAGGAGGTCGGATCGCTGGAGCAGTGGTGCCAGGAGAACAGCCTCGCCCTCAACGTCAAGAAGACCAAGGAGCTGATCGTGGACTTCAGGAGGCAGAGGGGAGAGCACAGCCCTATCCCCATCGACGGCGTTGCAGTAGAGAGGGTCAGCAGCTTCAAGTTCCTCGGCGTGCACATCTCCGAGGACCTCACATGGTCCACGCACACCACACACGTGGTGAAAAAGGCCCAACAACGCCTGTATTTTCTCAGGCGTCTGAAGAAATTCAGCATGGGCCCCCGCATCCTGAGAACATTCTACAACGGCACCATCGAGAGTGTTCTGACAGGGTGTATCACCGCCTGGTACGGGAACTGCACGGCACTCGAGCGCAGAGCACTTCAAAGGGTGGTGCGGACGGCCCAGTATATCGTTGGAGGTGAGCTCCCCTCCCTCCTGGACATTTACAACCAGCGGTGCGTGGCCAAGGCCAAAAGAATTATAAAAGACATTGCCCACCCCAGCCACGAACTTTACTCACTATTACCGTCAGGCAGGCGATACCGCAGTATCAAGTGTCGTACAAATAGGCTTAGAGATAGCTTCCACAGTCAGGCCATCAGGCTGCTGAACAAGGGCGTATAACATATAACAATGTATATTTTATTACATTGATTTAGATATATATATTGCTCTTTTCTGTGCTGATTTTTGCATTTTATAAATTGCATTTTTTTATTTTTATTTTATATTCCTTATTCTATTTTTTATTCTATTTTTTATTCTATTTTTATCTATTTTTATTTTATCTTATTTTATAACTGCTGTCTGTCGTCGGGTATTGCACACAAGAATTTCACATCACTGCTTTATACTAAACTGTAAACTGTGAAGTGACAATAAACTTGACTTGACTTGACTTGACTTGACTTGATAAGCTGTCAGCTCACTTGTGACATTTTCATCCTGCATCTTTTCTCGGATCCTCCCCACCAATCCACTCTTTTGACCGCACATCGCAGGCGCTCCATCTGTTGTCAGTCCAACAAGTTTATCCCACGGCAGCCCCATTGTATCTACACATCTGGACACCTCTTCAAAGAGATCTTTCCCCGTAGTTGTGCCATGCATTGAGCGTAATCCAAAAAACTCTTCTGTCACGCACAGGCTTGAGTCCACTCCACGGATGAAAATTGACAGCTGGGCAGTATCAGAAGTGTCGGTGCTCTCATCCACAGCAAGGGAGTACGCGATGAAAGCTTTTCCCTTTCCCACAAGCTGTTGTTGGAGATTGGCAGCAAGGTGGCGAACACGGTCAGCAACGGTGTTTCGGCTCAGGCTCACATTTAAAAATGCTTGCCTTTTTTCTGGGCACACGGTGTCGCAAACTTTAATCATGCAGTTTTTGACAAATTCCCCCTCGGTAAAGGGCCGGGATGATTTTGCAATCTCTGCTGCCACAATAAAACTGGCCTTAACAGCAGCCTCGCTTTGTGATTAGGCTTTAGTGAACATAGCCTGCTGTGACACCAGACTTCTTTTAAATTCTTCTACCTTCTGTAGCCTTTGTGTCGTGTCCAGATGCTTGTATTTGTCGTGGTGCTTCGTTTCATAGTGTCTTTTTATGTTGTATTCTTTCATTACAGCCACACTGTCTCCGCACAGAAGACACACAGCTTTGCCCTTTACATCAGCGAACATGTACTGTGCCTCCCACCGGTATTGAAAACCCCTGTTTTCAAAGTCCACCTTTCGCTTAGCCATTTTGTGAGGAGAGGGATGAAAGTTGACAGAAGTGCTGATGAACGAGTGGGGGCACTTGTGATTGGCGCGGGCCTGTGATTGACGTGCCGACGCACGGGCAGTGCATTATGGGATTTGTAGTATTATGGTGGCGCGTATGATATACCAGCGGGCCAGCTCTAATAGTAAATATATTTTGTCATGCGGGCCAAAGATAATTCATTCACGGGCCGGATGTGGCCCGCGGGCCTTGAGTTTGACACATGTGACCTAGAGGCTGTTAGAGGAATTAAATGCTAGTCTCTGCCATTAACCACCTAGAGGCCGTTAGAGGAACTACATGCACGTCTCTATCATTAACCACCTAGAGGCCGTTAGAGGAACTACATGCAAGTCTCTATCATTAACCACCTAGAGGCCGTTAGAGGAACTACATGCTAGTCTCTACCATTAACCACCTAGAGGCCGTTAGAGGAACTACATGCAAGTCTCTATCGTTAACCACCTAGAGGCCGTTAGAGGAACTACATGCTAGTCTCTATCATTAACCACCTAGAGGCCGTTAGAGGAACTACATGCTAGTCTCTACCATTAACCACCTAGAGGCCGTTAGAGGAATTAAATGCTAGTCTCTGCCATTAACCACCTAGAGGCCGTTAGAGGAACTAAATGCTGGTCTCTACCATTAACCACCTAGAGGCCGTTAGAGGAACTAAATGCTAGTCTCTGCCATTAACCACCTAGAGGCTGTTAGAGGAACTACATGCAAGTTTCTATCGTTAACCACCTAGAGGCCGTTAGAGGAACTACATGCACGTCTCTATCATTAACCACCTAGAGGCCGTTAGAGGAACTACATGCAAGTCTCTATCGTTAACCACCTAGAGGCCGTTAGAGGAACTACATGCTAGTCTCTATCATTAACCACCTAGAGGCCGTTAGAGGAATTAAATGCTAGTCTCTACCATTAACCACCTAGAGGCCGTTAGAGGAACTACATGCACGTCTCTATCATTAACCACCTAGAGGCCGTTAGAGGAACTACATGCAAGTCTCTATCGTTAACCACCTAGAGGCCGTTAGAGGAACTACATGCTAGTCTCTATCATTAACCACCTAGAGGCCGTTAGAGGAATTAAATGCTAGTCTCTGCCATTAACCACCTAGAGGCCGTTAGAGGAACTAAATGCTGGTCTCTACCATTAACCACCTAGAGGCCGTTAGAGGAACTACATGCTAGTCTCTATCATTAACCACCTAGAGGCCGTTAGAGGAACTACATGCTAGTCTCTACCATTAACCACCTAGAGGCCGTTAGAGGAACTACATGCAAGTCTCTATCGTTAACCACCTAGAGGCCGTTAGAGGAACTACATGCTAGTCTCTATCATTAACCACCTAGAGGCCGTTAGAGGAACTACATGCTAGTCTCTACCATTAACCACCTAGAGGCCGTTAGAGGAATTAAATGCTAGTCTCTGCCATTAACCACCTAGAGGCCGTTAGAGGAACTAAATGCTGGTCTCTACCATTAACCACCTAGAGGCCGTTAGAGGAACTAAATGCTAGTCTCTGCCATTAACCACCTAGAGGCTGTTAGAGGAACTACATGCAAGTTTCTATCGTTAACCACCTAGAGGCCGTTAGAGGAACTACATGCACGTCTCTATCATTAACCACCTAGAGGCCGTTAGAGGAACTACATGCAAGTCTCTATCGTTAACCACCTAGAGGCCGTTAGAGGAACTACATGCTAGTCTCTATCATTAACCACCTAGAGGCCGTTAGAGGAATTAAATGCTAGTCTCTACCATTAACCACCTAGAGGCCGTTAGAGGAACTACATGCAAGTCTCTATCGTTAACCACCTATAGGCCGTTAGAGGAACTACATGCTAGTCTCTACCCTGAACCACCTAGAGGCCGTTAGAGGAACTACAGGCTAGTCTCTACCCTGAACCACGTAGAGGAAGCTAGAGGAACTACATCCTAGTCTCTACCCTGAACCACCTAGAGGCCGTTAGAGGATTGACATGCTAGTCTCTATCGTTAACCACCTATAGGCCGTTAGAGGAACTATATGCTAGTCTCTACCATTAACCACCTAGAGGCCGTCAGAGGAACTACATGCTAGTCTCTACCCTGACCCACCTAGAGGCCGTTAGAGGAACTACATGCTTGTCACTGTAATTAAACAGTGTTTATAATCTCAAACATGGGTTGTTTATTAATGCAATTTATTAATAAAGTAAACTTGAAAAGACAAACATGACAACTTGAAACACTGTATTTCCTTTCTTCTTGCTAGTTGTTTCACATGTGGGGTACGCCAAAACAAGCAGTTGGCATCCTGTTCCCCAGCGGAGCTTCCATCAGGGGAGGGACGGCATGGGGAGACGAGGGAGTGCCAAGGAGAGACGCTTCATGTCGGGCTCCTGGCACGACAGAAGCTCCTGGAAAGGCAGAACAAGCCTCATCAGCATGTCCCTGTACCTCAGTAGACCAGACAGTAGGGCAGACAGTGGGCCATAGAAAAGCCTTTTGTTAAAAGGTTGTATTGTTAGAAACCACTGAAACACACCCGGTGAAGCTGTGTGTTTTCAGGGTGAAAATAAGGAACAATATCTCTGCTTCTCAGAGCCCATCTGTGAGCTCTGTCCTCGGCCAGCTCTTGTCTGAAGGAAACACACACACACACACACACACACACACACACACACACACACACACACACACACACACACACACATAAACACACACATAAACACACACACACACAGACCTTTACAAGACTGGAATATCATTGGCTAAATGTTCTTAATAGGAATAGGATAGAATATGTTATATCATCTACATGTTATAATGAGGATAGATAGAATACGTTATACTATCTAGTATTATAATGAGGATAGAAATAATACGCTATATCTAGTATTATAATGATAGATAGAATACGCTATATCATCTAGTATTATAATGAGGATAGATGTAATAGGCTATATCATCTAGTATTATAATGAGGATAGATGTAATAGGCTGTATTGCTTACCTGTATGTTTCACTTCTTTGTGCCCACATGGTCTCAGTTCGTCTTATACAGAACAGGAAGAGAACGAGGAAAAGTACAGTCATGTAAAAATGATGGTGGAGTATGTGGTTGGTGGCTGGTTGAAGCAGCCTCACCTGGCCCCAGTCTGACTGATTAGAGGCTGGTTGAAGCAGCCTCACCTGGCCCCAGTCTGACTGATAAGAGGCTGGTTGAAGCAGCCTCACCTGGCCCCAGTCAGACTGATTAGAGGCTGGTTGAAGCAGCCTCATCTGGCCCCAGTCAGACTGATTAGAGGCTGGTTGAAGCAGCCTCACCTGGCCCCAGTCAGATTGATTAGAGGCTGGTTGAAGCAGCCTCACCTGGCCCCAGTCAGACTGATTAGAGGCTGGTTGAAGCAGCCTCATCTGGCCCCAGTCAGACTGATTAGAGGCTGGTTGAAGCAGCCTCACCTGGCCCCAGTCAGACTGATTAGAGGCTGGTTGAAGCAGCCTCATCTGGCCCCAGTCAGACTGATTAGAGTCTGGTTGAAGCAGCCTCACCTGGCCCCAGTCAGACTGATTAGAGTCTGGTTGAAGCAGCCTCACCTGGCCCCAGTCAGACTGATTAGAGTCTGGTTGAAGCAGCCTCACCTGGCTCCAGTCAGACCGATTAGAGGCTGGTTGAAGCAGCCTCACCTGGCCCCAGTCTGACTGATAAGAGGCTGGTTGAATCAGCCTCACCTGGCCCCAGTCAGACTGATTAGAGTCTGGTTGAAGCAGCCTCACCTGGCCCCAGTCTGACTGATTAGAGGCTGGTTAAATCAGCCTCACCTGGCCCCAGTCTGACTGATAGTCTGGTTGAAGCAGCCTCACCTGGCCCCAGTCAGACTGATTAGTCTGGTTGAAGCAGCCTCACCTGGCCCCAGTCAGACTGATTAGAGTCTGGTTGAAGCAGCCTCACCTGGCCCCCAGTCTGACTGATTAGAGTCTGGTTGAAGCAGCCTCACCTGGCCCCAGTCTGACTGATTAGAGGCTGGTTGAAGCAGCCTCACCTGGCCCCAGTCTGACTGATTAGAGTCTGGGGCAGGTGAGGCTGCCCACCCGTGGGTCCTTGGTAATCCAAGGCCCACAGGTTAATGCAGTCACTACACACACTCAGGACCAGCACTAGCATGTACCAGCTGCTCTGTTCATTCAACAATTGCAAAACATCATCTACCTGTGCCTGTGTCGTTGGGAGAAGCACCAAAGAAGCCATTTCAGTGGCAGATAGCAACATGGACTGCTACATTTTGAGCCTGAACAGTGATCTCACCGACCATGACAAGGAAACCGGTAGACGAGTCAGGCAGTTTATTGTAGGTTTTGAGAATAGTCTGACAAGCAGAGCAGATGGTCCCTGCTGGCGCTCCACCTGAGTGTGTGTGGTGGTGTCTGCTATAACCTGTGGGACCACTGTCAACCACACACTCCACAGGGATTGTACCAACAGAATGGATCAACGTAAACATAACATATCTGTCCTACGTCAGCTGCATGTGTACACATATCATATATCATCTAGAACCTAGATTATACCGGTCTGTACCTTTCTGTTCTGGAAGATTCTTCAGGAGAGTCTGAGAGCAACATGGGGGCTACAACTCTTTTGTTGTACAAAGTGGCTAAGTCTTCTGGGAAGACAGAGAGACAGACACAACATAACAGTTGAAGTGCAAACACATCCAGGTCTATGACTCACTACAAACAGAAGACAGCTTCATGTTGTAAAGTAACTAAACTGTAAGCCAAACCACTCACTCCCTGCAGTCCTGTGGTCGCACGCATGGCCGGCATCTGTTGTCTCTGGAAGAAGCTACAGAATGAAATGACTATTTACTCATCATGGACCAACATCAAACATACTATGGGATGCTTTCTGAGCCATAAGGGTTGGTGCATGTTGGTGTCTTAAACCTTCATGTCAACACTGGCAATACAATTAACACTATTAACACTATTAACACTATTAACACGTCAACACTATTATCACTATTAACACTATTAACACTATTAACACAAATAACATTGTTAACACTGTCAACACTATTATCACTATTAACACTATTAACACGTCAACACTATTAACACTAATAACACTGTCAACACTGTCAACACTGTCAACACTGTTAACACTGTTAACATGTCAAACCTATTAACACCTTTAACACTATTAACACTATTAACACTATTAACACTGTCAACACTATTAACACTATTAACATGTCAAACCTATTAACACTATTAACACGTCAACACTATTATCACTATTAACACAAATAACATTGTTAACACTGTCAACACGTCAATACTATTAACACTATTCAAACTTTTACCCCTGTTAACACTATTAACACTATT
The DNA here is from genome assembly GCA_027704905.1 of Muraenolepis orangiensis. Taxonomy (NCBI): domain Eukaryota; kingdom Metazoa; phylum Chordata; class Actinopteri; order Gadiformes; family Muraenolepididae; genus Muraenolepis; species Muraenolepis orangiensis. Next base: position 3,356,631 of record CM051021.1, on the reverse strand, counting down.
AACACTATTAACACTAATAACACTGTCAACACTGTTAACATGTCAAACCTATTAACACTATTAACACGTCAACACTATTAATACTAATAACACTGTCAACATTTTTAACACGTCAAACTATTAACACTGTCAACACTATTAACACTATTAACACTAATAACAATATTAACACTATTAACACGTCAACACTATTAACACTATTAGCACTATTAACACTAATAACACTATTAACACTATTAACACGTCAACACTATTAACACTAATAACACTATTAACACTAATAACACTATTAACACTATTAACACATCAACACTATTAACACTATTAACACTGTCAACACTGTCAACACTGTCAACACTGTCAACATTGTCAACACTATAAACACTATAAACCCAATAACACTATTAACACTGTTAACACTAGTAACCCAATAACACTATTAACACTATTAACACTATTAACACTATTAACACTATTAACACTATTAACAGTATAAACACGTCAACACTATTAGCACTATTAACACTATTAACAAGTCAATACTCTTAACAGAGTATCAACAATGTTAACACCATTAGCGCGTCTATACCAATAACACTATTAACAGTATTAACACGTCAACACTATTAACACTATTAACAATATTAACACATTAACACTATTAACACTATAAACACTATTAACAATATTGACACTATAAACACATCAACACTATCAACACTAATAACACATCAACACTATTAACACTATTAACGAGTCAATACTCTTAACGCTGTCAACAATGTTAACCCATCAACACTATTAACACTATTAACACTTTTAACACTATTCACACAATTAACACTGTCAAGTATATATAAGTCAACACTGTAAACACTTCAACACGTCAACACGTCAACATGTCAACACGTCAACACGTCAACTGGTCCTCCAACAAGCTCCTCTTTTCCAGTCTCTCCTCCTCCTCTTTCCCACTGTGAGGGTCACTCACCTTCATGTCGTCTGAGAGCTGTTTCCTCATCAGCAAGTGCTCCATGAAGCCCTAGAGTTCAGACACAACACTCTGTCTCTCAACATGTCAAACTAAACTTGATAAGGAAGTAAACAATGTGAAGTCAAAACAATAACAGATTTACCCAGGAAGAGATCATTAGAATAAAGGTGCCATATTGGTTTGAAATGGCACCGTACAGCTAGCACAAATTGCCCAATCAGCACAGGCTCAATCCTCAGTTTAGTTACAGGGCCCAAAAGAGACCACTGGTTTAGAAAACATTGTCCACAGTTGACCACCAACATGTATTCCAGGGCGAATTGAAACGTGAGAAACCGATAAGATGCAGTGAGCCCATTTAAAGATGCTGTAGGTAAGATCCAATGGTATGAAGAGAGCAGAAAAGAAGAGGAGACAGCAATATTTTGAAACTAAAAAACCAAACCTTCTCCCTCCCTCCCTAGGATTCCCTACATTTCTCCACTATTGAGAAGTGTTGCATTTCCTGCACCTGTGATTGACAGGCAAGATGGATTCCCCGAACCAATCAGTGAAGAGATGCCCTGATTGGTCCGAAATGACCCGGGAAGCGTCTAAATTGGGAATGTCTCATACAGAGGCCGGCTTGGTTAACTAGAGACAGATATTGTTACTCTCTGACTCACTAATAGCTGACATCTTAACTTGATCCTTGATCCTTGATCATCTTATCTTGATAAATACTTCTTAAGGCCCCGATCACACTAAAGCGTTTTTGTAGCAGAAGGCGCCTTTTCCCTGTTTAGGAGCGTTGGTGTTTTATACATCCGAGCAGAAAGGTGCCCGACGTTATACACAAGTTTTTCATTGTCCAATCAATTGAATTTAGAGGCGGGACTTAGGTGGTAATCCCGCAAACACACATGGAGGAGAGACTGATCGATGCTAATGATACCCGGGGCTGTATGATTTCACTGATCGGAATTACCACAATGTTTTTTAAAAGCCTGGAGGCGAATCAGCACAGCACTTGAGATATCGGGTAAGGCGCTTCCATTCATTTAAACTGTACTCACATTAACCGGTAGCGTACAGTTAATGGTTCCAACGTGTTTTAACTGCTTTCGAACGCGAGCGTTAACATTAGGTTAAGCAACTGAGTAGCTATTAGCTAACATCATTGTTTTCCCTGTATTGTTAGAGAAGGAATGCAGTACAAAGTGGAAGTAACTCAGGGACAAGTACATGAAGCAAAGGAGGGCAGAGAAAGAGAAACAGAGCGGGGGAAGGAGGGGCCTGAAAGGTGGAGCTTTATGGAGATTTAGTCCTTTCTTGAGCCCCATCTTAAGGAGAGACCAACGTTTGACTTGGAGTCAGCCAGGACAGTAACGTTACTGTCAGAGTACCAGAAAGAAGCCAACAGCACCTCTACATATTCAATCATGAAGTACCTTCAGCTGACAGTCCAGTGTGTCTCGGAGCCTCCCGGAGGTGGGAGGGTATACCCTCAGCTCCTGGACCTGTAGGGCCTGGACCGGTGGTCTTCCCCTTACAGCCGGACCCCGTCCCGGGTCAGAACCAAGTGGAGGAACCGGGCTCTTCCTCTGGATCATCAACATACACACAGTGTGTGAGCTGTGTGCTTATAAAGTCATGTCAGTCAGCGCTGAGGGTTTATTGTTAGAAAGTCATTTAAGTCAACTCTCAGATCTGATCATATGGTACCAGGAGGAACACCCTGTCCACCATGTGCATGTGTGTGTGTGTGTGTGTGTGTGTGTGTGTGTGTGTGTCTCGCTTAAGCACCTCGCAATTGATCAAGCAAACAAAATGAGAAACAAGAAGATGTGGTGATAGGGGTCAACGACCCGCGACCAGCACACACCTGAGTAACCTCAGTAAGTGTGTGTGCGGACCTCTACCTCTGGGTATGTGCGGCAGTTGTGGTTTCGGAGGTTGGGAGGCCGGATGATGAGGCTCTGTTGACCAGGCAGCCTCTGGACCGGTCGTAATATGGTGATAGTAGATTGACCTGGAACACGCACACGCGCACACACACACACACACACACACACACACACACACACACACACACACACACACACACACACACACACACACACACACACACACACACACACACACACACACACACACACACACACACACACACACACACACACACACACACACACACACACAATTATCTTATTATCATATATATATATATATATATATATATATATATAAATATACATAGTGTACTGTATATATAGAATGTACTGTATATATATAATATAGATTATCATATATATATGTATATATATATATACATACACATACACAGGTATATACATAGTGTACTTTATATACTGTATACAGAATGAATTGTTAATATAATGTATATAATGTATATAATGTAATATAATGTACTGTATATATTACATATTATATATGTATATAGTGTAGTAGTAGTATAGCGTAGTATAGCGTCCTGTCTACTATACACTGTGTGTATATCTAATCTATATCTAGTGTATAGTAGTATAGCGTCCTGTCTACTATACACTGTGTGTATATCTAAACTATATCTAGTGTATAGTAGTATAGCGTCCTGTCTACTATACACTGTGTGTATATCTAATCTATATCTAGTGTATAGTAGTATAGCGTCCTGTCTACTATACACTGTGTGTATATCTAATCTATTTCTAGTGTATAGTAGTATAGCGTCCTGTCTACTATACACTGTGTGTATATCTAATCTATATCTAGTGTATAGTAGTATAGCGTCCTGTCTACTATACACTGTGTGTATATACAGTATGAGGTACTCACCTGCTGAATGGTCGGTCAGCAGTGCTACAGAGGGCTCAGAGTCAGCCTGTCTGAGGAGACGCTCCACCTCCTGACTCTCCAGCAGCTCTGCTCCTGAGCCGTCCTCATGGACCCACAACAGCCTGCACACACACACACACACACACACACACACACACACACACACACACACACACACACACACACACACACACACACACACACACACACACACACACACACACACACACACACACACACACACACACACACACACACACACACACACACACACACACATAAACACCACACACACACACACACACGCACATACACACACACACCCACACACACACACCCACACACACATGCACGCAGGCATAAACACACACACTTGCACACACGCACTCACACACACACACACACACACACACACACACACACACACACACACACATACACCACTTAGGTTTAAAGGTGACATCAAGACTTGGTTTTGTTGTGTCGGGAACATTTTGACCAAAAGAAGATCTGATATGAATCTACAATAAATAATAATACTGATACACCTGCCTGCTCCAAGAGGATGTGACCTCCAGGGGGATGTGACCTCCAGGAGGATGTGACATCCAGGAGGAAGTGACCGACCAGAGGATGTGACCGACCGGAGGATGTGACCTCCAGGAGGATGTGACCTCCAGTAGGATGTGACCTCAAGGAGGATGTGACCTCAAGGAGGATGTGACCTACAGGGGGATGTGACCCCAAGGAGGATGTGACCTCAAGGAGGATGTGACCTACAGTAGGATGTGACCTACAGGAGGATGTGACCCTCAGTAGGAGGATGTGACCTACTGGAGTATGTGACCTACCGGAGGATGTGACCTACAGTAGGATGTGACCTACCAGAGGATGTGACCTACAGGAGGATGTGACCTACCAGATGATGTGACCTACAGTAGGATGTGACCTCGGGGAGGATGTGATCTACAGTAGGATGTGACCTACAGTAGGATGTGACCTCAAGGGGGATGTGATCTACGGTAGGATGTGATCTACAGTAGGATGTGACCTACTGGAGGATGTGAACTACAGTAGGATGTGACCTACTGGAGGATGTGAACTACAGTAGGATGTGACCTACTGGAGCATGTGACCTACTGTAGGATGTGACCTACAGTAGGATGTGACCTCAAGGATGATGTGACCTACTATAGGATGTGACCTACTGGAGGATATGACCTACTGAGCATGTGACCTACCAGAGGATGTGACCTAGGATGTCACCCACTGGAGGATGTGATGGTTACATCCTCTGCTAGTTATCAGCATTGTTAATACTTATAACAAATCTGCTACAGGGGGATGTGACAAATACCAATAATGTTTATGCTAACAATAAACCTGCCTGGCAGAATGCTCTCCATGTTGGGTGTGGAGATCTCCTCCTGTCTCTTGGTCTAAAGTCGTTGATGCAGAGCTGAGAAGGACAGACACCTGGCCGCTCTGCTTCACCTAGACACCACACACACAAGAAAAGGTGGTGAGCAGTGACAGAGAGGTGTGCAGTGTCTTGTGAATATCAGGTCCAGCTTGTTGTCAGCCCTGTGGGTCAGGAGATGGAGAGAGGGAAAGGTCGAAGGAGGGGAGGAAAGAGAGAAGAGGGTCCAGTTTCTCAGTCAGGATGTTGAAGTCACTGAGAAGGATGAGTCTGGAGCAATCATCAGGAAAGTGAGGGACAAGCATGTCAAGCTCCTCCAGGAGCTCACCAGTAGGGCCTGGCAGATGATAAACAACTGCAATGGTGAGCTTGACTGGAAATAAAACAGTGACAGCATGAAATTCAAAGGAGGAGCATTTACAGTTACTGGAAATCAGCAGACCAGTACCACTACCTCACAGCTCTGGGAGTGTGAGAGAAAGAGTACACATCTGACACAGCAGCGGGCAAGGCAGTGTTTTCTGGGGAGGTTTAGGGAGAGCAAGGATGCATAGCCTAAGATTAAGTTTTCTGCACAGACTGGCCATTCCAAAGCCCCCCAGTTACTACTAGCTTGACATGAGTAAAAAGAGAAGGGTAGATAAGGTTACTAGGGTCTGCTGGTGTCTGGGCATGAGCCAGCGCCTATGGGACCTCTGGAAAGAAGAGTGGACAGGGACAGACAATCAACAAGGCAGTTGGCCTAGCTTGGGTGAAAGATTCAAGATTAAAGATTCAAGAACGTTATTTGTCACATACACATACAGGATATGTAGTGGAATTAAAGTGGCAGTGGCATACAGATATTGTGCCAAATACAATAGAAAATAGAAAAACGTATGTATATACAAAAGTCGATGCAACTGTATTTACAATGAGCTGGGATTCGGTCCGGAAACTAGAAAGAAAACATTTTTTGTGTGTGTGGATGAGATGGGCAGAGTGTGTGACTTGGTGGGGGCCCTGATGAGATCTGAGTTCACAGTCCTGATGGCCTGTAGGGAGAAACTCTTCATCAGTCTCTCTGTTATTGCTGCGTGACTGCGGAGGCACACCAGACGGCAGCAGCTGGAACAGTTCATTGTTGGTGTGGTGAGGATCTTTCATGATCCTACAGGCTCTGGTTCTGCACCCCCTGGTGTATAAGTCCTGCAGGGAGGGGAGTGTAGTTCCTGTAGTGGGTTTGGCTGAACGCAATACTCTCTGCAGAGCCCTCCTGTTCTGAGCAGAGCTGTTGCCAAACCAGGCAGTGTTCTCTGTCAGGAGGCTCTCGACAGATCCAGAGTAGAAGGATTGAAGGATCCTCAGGGAGACTGAATTTCTTCAGCGGCCTGAGGTGGTAAAGGCGCTGTCTTGTATTTCTCACCAGAGTGCCTGTGTGTATGGTCCATGTCAGATCCTCTGTGATGTGGACTCCCAGGTATTTAAAGCTGCTCACCCATTCCTCAGTAGCCCCATTAATCCAAAGCTGTGTGTACGTCCTCAGTTGCTCTCCTAAAGTGCAAAATTATCCTGACACCAGAGTGACAGGTCTGCCACTTTCTCCAGGTAGGCCTTCTAATCTGTGTCGGATATCAGGCCCACCACCACTGTGTCGTCAGCAAACCTAATGATACAAACTTGGGGGCATCCTGTGTTCAGGGTGAGAGGGGTGGAGGTATGTCTGCCCACCCTGACCACCTGGGGCCTGGAGGTCCCGAAGTCCAGGATCCAGGAAACACAGGGGGGGTGTTCAGTCCCAGTTCAATCAGCTTGTCAGCCAGTCTGGTGGGGACTATGGTGTTGAAAGCTGAACTGTAATCAATGAACAGCGGTCTCACATAGCTCCCCTTCTGGCTGTCAAGGTGAGAACGTGGTATTCAAAACCTGGGATACAACATCATCTGTGGATTTGTTTGGATTTGTAGTCATTCAATTAGGCTGGAGGCATTTTTGGGTCCAGGGACAATAGTGGATCTCTTGAAGCAGGTAGGAACCTGGCTAACCACTTAGCCAGCGAAAGATTGAATATAGAGGTGAACACTGGAGTTAGCTGGTTAGCACAGGTCTGTACTCGCACAGATATGCCATCTGGGCTGCAGCTTTCCGTGTGTTCAAACACATCAGAGCCCTCCTCACGTTGTGCTCAGTCACAGTGGGCCACGACACAAAAACATACTGACCACTTAGCATGATCACTTTACTAGTACTGAAGCAGTCTAAGTACAGCTAATAGCATATTGAAGCAAGATATGAATTTACTCAGACTATTCCAGATGAATCAAGCAGTTGAACACATACTGTGTGATTTCACAGGTCACATGTCTGTAATGGATGCTTTTTTGTTTTTTTTGTACTATAACAACTGACCTGGAAGTGGTTCCCCTCAGGGTCTGTGATGTCACAGGTCACTGTATGTGTCGTGCTCAGTCTGTAGCTTCCTGATTGGCTCCCAGGGCTGGAGGGGGCGGGGTCTGTAGAATACACACACGTCCCATCCTGCCCAATCAACAGCTTGCCTGTGCTGGATGGAAACACCTGGAACACACATTAAACATTATTTAAGAATAAGAGGAAACACCTGGAACACGGCATAAGTTATTTAAGGATAATAAGGAAACACCTGGAAAACACACCATAAGTAATTTAAGGATAATGAGGAAACACATGAAACACATGACTTAAGTTATTTAAGCATAATAAGGAAACACCTGGAAAACACACCATAAGTTATTTAAGGATAATGAGGAAACACCTGGACCACACGCCATACGTTATTTAAGCATAATGAGGAAACACCTGGAACACATGACTTAAGTAATTTAAGCATAATAAGGAAACACCTGGAAAACACACCATAAGTTATGTAACAGTAATGAAGAAACATTACCGTCTACTATGTCTAAAAAAGAGAGACGTAGTAGACGATCCTAAAATAAGTAGATGTAGTAAAATAAATAGATAGAGTGGAAATAGATGTAGTGAAATAAGTACATGTAGACTTCCGGTTGGGCAGAAGGAGATGGACAAGGACACCTTCTGCATTTTTCATATACAGTATATACTTGTCACAAACATGTATTTACCTAATTTGATAACATAACATACATGTTAACTGTACTTTGTTTCCTAAAGAACACAGTGAAAATAAAATAACTCACAGTGTCGAGACAACAACCGCGACAAGCGAAAGGTGAATCATGAGTCTTGCCTCAGAACTCAAAACATATTTGTCTTCGTCTTTGGAGACCTCCCTTGCAACTATATGAACGTCTCTAGACACTATCAGTGCTGCATTGGACTCACACAAGCACAAGATAATAACCATGGGAAGCACGCTCACCAACCACAGTGATAAGCTAACCGAGCTAAACTTCTAGACTGGAGCTGATGGAAAAGTCGCAGCCTTGATATCCAAAGCAGAGGACCTCAAACAGAATTTGTCTCGCAGCTTATTCATAAAGGTATTGGAAGACCAGCAGAACTGGAGCACACAGAAAACCAGCTCCAAAGCTTACCAAAGGCCATCATTGCAAGATTCCATTGCTTTCAGGATAATTATATTTGTAATTATAATTCCTTAATTTCCCTCGGGATTAATAAAGTAATCTGAATCTGAATCTGAATAAGGAACGTGTGCTTCTTTGGGCCAGGACACACAAAGAGAACATACAGTTTGACAGCAACAGGATCCTGTTCCTCCCTGACATGAGTGCAAGCCCGGCCATCAACAGGCAAGGTTCAACAATATCAAGGCTAGACTCCACAAAGCTGGGCTCACTTTCACCCTACGCCACCCAGCTCGTCTCTGCATCCCCATTACATGGTGACACACGCCAGTTGGACAACCCTGCTGCAGCAGAATCCTTCTAGGAACAGATAAGAGGAAACTTGGAAAGTTTAGGTTGTGTACACCTCTGCTATGTATCAGAAGGAACTTATCTGAACAAGAAGAACTTAACATGAACCTACATTACGTCCTGTCATGATGTAATGCTATGGGGTTAACAGGGACTAGCCTATGATGATGACTGATGATCAGATTTTTAAGGTCAATGATGAATTTGGTGTTCAATGCTCATTTCTTGATTATGTAAACTGAAGTATTGTTTAGACTTGAATTACTTTATCGATAGAGGTGTATTAGTGGGAGCTCACCTGCTGTTTGTTAGATTAAGGTTAACTCATATACTGTGTTGTTCATTGGAAGTCTGACTGTGTGGGGGATCTGCCACTCGCTTCTGAGGAAGGACGAGCATAGGATGTGGATGTTTCAGCTGCTGAACAGGTTCTATTTATTTTAAAGTTGGACTGGTGTCAAATGGAATCCCTCTCATGTCATACATCCTCACTTGGAGCTTTAGTATGCTCTCCTTTTCCTATCCAAGGTTTAAACTATTCGTCAAACACTGTTTTTCTGAGTTCAAATTACTAAAATTACTCAACTTTTTTGGTCTGTTACGTAATAAGCATGTATTGTTACCATCTGAACTAACCCTCACCCTTACCCTTTGGAATAAGAAAGGTATTGTATCATTCAGAGACTTGTTCTTGGATGGCACCTTTGCCAACCTTAAAAGTCTGACCAGGAAATATAACCTTGCCCGAAACAACTTTCTCTTTTCTGTTATCTCCAAGTTCAAGGACCATTGCACTACATTCACTCACTTGCCCCCTGAAGATTCATCAAATATTTTAGAGAAGACAGAAAGCATGATAAAGCTGACATCTAAGCTTTACAACTATAGTCTTAGACCTGCCTCCCCTCAACTTGCCTGGAGTGGGAGACTGACCAGTTTCAAGCTGGTGGGAAAGAGCCAAATGAGGTTAATTATTCCTCCTCTTGTGCCCCAATCTTATACAATATAAAGTGCTCCATTGAATGCATTTCAGCAAAGCTAAACTGGCAAGATGTGCTTCTACCCCGTCTCATGTATCCTATACCTTCTGGGTATGGGTTTAGGGCAGAGGGTTGCCGGTACGGAGGAGAACTGGTACTTGGAAAAAGGTGCCAGTATGCCACACTTCCGAGGTGCCCTTGAGCAAGGCACCAGACCCTTACACTGCTCCCCTGGCGCTGGATATACAATAGCTGCCCACTGCTCCTAATACTAGGATTAGTTAAGTACAGAGAAACTCATTTCACTGTGTGTGTGTATATATATATATGTGTATATATATATATATATATATATATATATATATATATATATACGTATGTGACCATTAAAGAGGATTCAATCTTCCAGATTTCCTTAGATTTCTGGCATGTTGAAAATGATTAGGATTTTGGAAAAGCTTTTTCTAAATCATGTCTGAAGTCCTTTTTAGAGATATTGCACCCTTGCCATATTTGGAGTTCCCCTTAACTACCTTCACACACAGTTCACTACAATGGATTTGAATGTCTAGTCCTTTGCCTCTCTCATTGCCCCTAGATGCATCCTTCTACGCGGGACATCGCCTCCAACAGAATGCTCTTGGCAGACTGATGTAATGTCATTCCTTAATACCTTGTATGTGTATATGTGTATATTTATTCTTTAATTTGATATATACATATATATACACGCGGTAGATGACGTAGATGTAGTGGATGTATCAGAAGTAGTGATTTCGTGTTTTAGCTTAGGTTCAACAGGGCTTCATATGAACCCACCCGGTAAACTCCGTAGCCGTCTCCCACCACAAGGGTTCCGTCGGGCAGGAAGACGTGAGCCTCGCCGCTCTCCGGGAACAGAGCCACGCTGGCCAGGCCTTCCCTCTCCACCAGCACCACCCGCTCTGCATGGGGGCCACGCTCTGTGGACCGGGGCTCATGGGGGCTCAGGTCTGAACGCAAGCAACAGCCTGAAGAAGGGGAGGAAGGAAGGAAGAGAGGAAGGAAGAGAGGAAGGTAGAGAGAGAGAGAGAGAGAGAGAGAGAGAGAGAGAGAGAGAGAGAGAGAGAGAGAGAGAGAGAGAGAGAGAGAGAGAGAGAGAGAGAGAGAGAGAGAGAGAGAGAGAGAGAGAGAGAGAGAGAGAGAGAGAGAGAGAAAGAAAGAAGGAAAGAAAGAAAGAAAGAAAGAAAGAAAGAAAGAAAGAAAGAAAGAAAGAAAGAAAGAAAGAAAGAAAGAAAGAAAGAAAGAAAGAAAGAAAAAGAGAGGAAGAGAGGGAAAGAAAGAGAGAAAAAATAGAGAGAAAGAAATCGAGAGAAAGAAAGAGAGAGAAAGAGAAAAAGAGAGAAAGAGAGAGAAAGAGAGAGAAAGAGAGAGAAAGAGAGAGAAAGAGAGAGAACAAGAGAGAAGTAAGAGAGAAAGAAAAAGAGAAGAAAGAGAGAGAAAGAAAGAAAGTCATAAAGACATCAATTGCATGCCATTTAAAATGTCAAATTAAATAAATCGTAGTATTACTTATAGTATTATTCGCTGTTCAAGATTCAAGAGACTTTATTTATCCCGAGGGAAATTAAGGAAAGTATTAACTTCTGTTATTTGATGTCAGAAACTGAAGCAGATTTGGTCAGAGTTCACAAGGTACACACACCTAGCGTGGTGCTACGGTGTGTACCTGTATCCAGAGTGCTTAGCCTAGCGTGGTTCTACGGTGTGTACCTGTGTCCAGAGTGCCTAGCCTAGCGTGGTGCTACGGTGGGTACCTGTGTCCAGAGTGCCTAGCCTAGCATGGTGCTACGGTGTGTACCTGTGTACAGAGTGCCTAGCCTAGCGTGGTGCTACGGTGTGTACCTGTGTACAGAGTGCCTAGCCTAGCATTGTGCTACAGTGTGTACCTGTGTCCAGAGTGCCTAGCCTAGCATGGTGCTACGGTGTGTACCTGTGTACAGAGTGCCTAGCCTAGCGTGGTGCTACAGTGTGTACCTGTGTGTCTGTGTGTGGACGTCTTCTCCTGGTAGAAGCTGGTGATTGTGGTTCCATCTGCGTGTTCCACGGTCAGAGTTCCGTCTGTGTTCTGGACGCGCAGCACGCGGTCCTGCCGGGTTATCATCACCTGAAACCACCCAGAGCTCCACGGGAGTTTTTCTTGCACTAGTTTCAATTTGAGCTGGTTAGCGGAAAGCCAGGTTTTTTACTACTAGCCTTAATTATAAGTCTCTTTTATTAAACCATTACCATCAGTTAACAGATGTCAGACTACAAACTACATTTTCTAAAAGACAAATGTTACAAATGTTAAATAAATCGGACATATCAAGAATCGGGCTTGATTACATCGCAGATACTGTTTAGACAATACAAGGTAAATATCTCAGCATTTTGATTAAGTGTCTATGCACGTTTTCTGAATGAATCAGTTTTTAAAGATCCATGTAAGAACGGAGCATCTTTATTTCTAAGCTGCTCTGTTCTTACACTGCTCTGCTCTCTCTTCCAGATTCCTTCTGCTGTGTGACATATAGATGAGATAGTGAGCAGTGTGTGTGTGTTGTTCAGACCAGTGGTTCTCAAACTGGGGACTCATAGCCAGGGGGTCCGCTAAATAATTAAAAATAATAATTTATAAAATATCACAGTATCTTTCAAAAATGCACATCTACAGACAAGGACAATTAGTGTCACTAAAACAAGCATATTGTGTTCATTACTCCGACCCATGTTAGCTTTAGGCCAATAGAAACCCTGATGTGACTGTGACACATCACATCAATCATGAATTATTCACTTCACTCAACGGACCGATTCTGCTGCTCCGTAACTCTGCTTATTAGATCAATAATCGTCATCTCACGCTAAGCCCAAACAAGTTAAATTGAGAAAAATAGGATGACAATTATGTCGAGTTTGGTTTTATTAATAACCGCGACAGGAGACCGAAGTGCGTCATGAGTCTTCAGGTAAGAATGAAGCCATGAAGCCAGCTAAGCTGAAGCAACATCTGATATCAAAGCCCCCGGAATATAATTATATTTAATATATATATATATATATATATATAATATATAAATTTTTCCGTCTAAAGAGCGAGGAATACATCCACCAAAAACACAAACATGGGCTTAATAACTATAATGTGTTCTGTAACGCTGTTATGATAACTTCTGTTATGAACTGTTACTGTTAGGCTTGTTACAGTTTATAGTCATAAGATTATGTCTTGTTTCTGTTCATCTTGTTACAGTTCATAGTCATAGGACTATGTCTTGTTACTGTTCATCTTGTTACAGTTCATAGTCATAGGACTATGTCTTGTTTCTGTTCATCTTGTTACAGTTCATAGTCATAGGACTATGTCTTGTTACAGTTGTTACTGATCATTTTGTTACTGTCCATAGTCATAGGACTATGTATTGATACTATTCCGACCATTCATCTTGTTAAAGTTCATAGTCATAGGACTGCCTTTTTACTGTTCATCTCTTTACAGTTCATAGACATAGGAATATGTATTGCTGCTGTTGTTACTGTTCATCCTTAGTCCTATATACATAGTCCTATGACTTTTATAGTCACAGGGACTATGTCTTGT